>JAOTQR010079746.1:0-10350 GCA_025774065.1 Solanum ossicruentum
TTCCTGCTCAAGGTAAGTTCTTCTTCATGAATTTCAAGCCACCCAACCTATATTTCTTTATCTATTCATGAATCTCTAATAGAATCTTAAATCATAACATATGGTTTCAAGAAGACAAATCCAAGAATCGCAAGAAAGGATCTCTTGATTCTTCTTTTCAAGAATTAGGGTTCTTCATCAAGAACTCCAAAAATTCTAAGTCAAGAATTCAAGAATCAAAGAAGATTCCTTCAACCAATGTCCTTCCAAGTTCTTTCACTTTAAATGAACTATCAAGATTGTGGATTTTCTCCAAGAAAGCGAGTATTCATCAAACTTCAATGGTAATATCAACTTTTCAGGTATGTAAGGGTAGTCATAGCGTTAGACTGAGTTCATCCACGCACCCCACATGTTAATTGTCCATAATTGAGTTCAAGTAGAGTTTTACCCTAAGAATTGAATTCTAAATGAGTTAATTTCTCTTCCATTGAGTTAGATATATTTGAGCACTGGGATAGTTATTATTTTTTTATATTTTATATTTTATATTGTTAGAATTTTCATCCATGTATGAATCATAATGAAGTTGGTGATCATGACCTTCCTATACATTTTTTGATATTGGATTTATGATTTTTTATGCATTAAATAAGTATTTTGAATAAAGGTTTTGCATGTTCTAGTAAAGATGATGACTTTTGTATGCATTGATGAAACAATAATTTGAATTAATATTATATATGTAATTTATTGAGTCCAAAGTGTTATATTTTGAGGAACACATTTTGATTAAATAATGCATGATTTAATGTGTATTGAAGAAAAGCATGAGATTTACTAAATTTTTCTACCAAATTGGAGTCTTAAGTTGGGATACTACTTTTAATTGTTAAACTAGTTAGACCCTAAAGTTACTATGAAAATCTTTGAAACTCTGAAATCTTACTTTAACTCAAGAAAAGTATTAGTATAAGTATTTTATGAATAGTGAAGCTTGAAGCCTATGATTTTAGACAGTTTTGAGAAAAGCTAAAAGAATGTTAAGTTAGGCTAAGTTTCAAAGAGAAGAAAGTAATACTTTGAACAAGAATATTCTTTTAAATATGAGGCTATAATTCATAATTTTGGCATTAATATTGAGCAATGATATGAGTGAGAGTAATAATAATAACTTGAACTCATAAATTACGTAGCCAGCGTAGGATAGGATTATATCAAGGTACAACTCCTCACTCGCAACTGAGATGGCCCAGTTTTTGGATGGATCCACTCCCCTAGTTTTCGATCCTTACCCCGGCAAAGTATGGGATGGCTCTGGCAGCGTGGTCAAGATGCTATATCATCATGAAGCTCATAGTGTTGGTTGTCAGTTAGAGAAACTCCCCAAGAAGTAAAGTTTATTATTTTACACATTGAGATTTATTATTTCCTTATTAAATTATTTCTTTTTATTATGTTGCATATTTAACTGAGTTGAGCTATTTGCAAAGCTACGCATTTGAGTATCGTAATTTTTATATATTGATTTGTGTTCATTAATACATTAACGTCAATATTCATTTATATTAAGTTGTACTGTTAAACAAGTTTGAAAACATACATTTTACTTGCATTGCATACTTTTGTCAATTAAGCTATTTCAAAGTACAATTTTAAAGTGAGTATCTTGTTCTTAATACTTTTTGGCCATTTTACATACCGTACATTTCACATACTGATGCCACTTTGCACTACATCAGTTATTGATGTAGGTACATGTTTTAGAGATCCTCATCAAGCACTTCGTTGAAGATCTATTCAGTCACAGATAATGGTGAGACCTCTTTACTTTTGGAGGTATCATTTATTTTAGTTCATTCTCTTTTTTTTTTTTTTTTTTTGGTATTGTCTTGAGGTAACCTTGAACATGTCTTGGCACCTTCTTATGAGTTAATAGAGGCTTATTAGACTGTGTTAGATAGAGAATAGTAGAGTCTGTCTCACTTTCATCAATTTTGAAAAAACTATTAATATTTATTTCAATTGAAACATTGAGTTATTTTAATACAAGATATAAAATTATTTTACATAAGAATTTGCATGCCCACTTGAGTACTTTCTTTTTTGTTAAATCTTCTGTTAATTGAATAAGTGAATTGAGTCAAGTGGTTCGCTTGGGAACCAGCAAAGGTTTCTGAGTGCTGGCCACACCCAGGGTATAGGCGCGGGGTATGACAAACTTGGTATCAAAGCATAGAGTTCAAGTTTCCTAAGATGCCTATGAAGCCGTGTCTGTAAGATCTTATTTATGGTTGTGAGGGGGCCCCACTTCTACAAACGAGACACTATTGACATTTAGGAAAATTTTTCCTTCTTTCAGATTTTGAATCGTGCAATAGAGCTAATTACTAAGAAATCCACAATAATTCATGCATTGGTCTAAACCCTTCGAATATGTCTCATCCACAAGGTGATAGAAACAATAATATTTAGACCCTTATTGATGAGTTCCTCTGTGATGAGTAGTCAGAGTGGTAGAGAGACTGCACCAGGCTTGAGGGAAGCCGACTAGTGTCCTAAGTTTATTGACTAGAAAGAGTGCACTATTACGTATATGAATCATGCATTTGAGTTTGCTCTAGATGTACCCAGACCCTTTTTGTCTAAACTTCCGCTCATGTTACACATGAGAGAGAAACTTATATCGTTAAAGACTTTAATGCTATCACTTAAGAGTGAGATGTGAGGTCTTACAACCCCTGAGTAGAATTGAATCACCCTTGAGTTAGAAGGATGATGATGGAAAGACAGGGAAGAGATAGCAGGAGTGATGGCTGATTAAGGATTATAGTTAGAGTTATGTACCTATTAGGTAAGTAATGAGGTGATGAGATAGTTGTCATAAGTTTAATAGGAGACTCATAAGTGCCCTATGATTTTCATGATAAGGTATAGAGGAAGTGTAATTTCTAGAATGTGATCGAGGATGCTCAAACTAGAAAGACGTTTATGTTGATGTGTTATAGTATTCATACTATTGAGGGTGAAGAGAAGAAGTTAAATAGGGGAAAAGAGTGCTTCCAATGTGATAGATCTAAATTAGGCTTATGATTTTTAAGTGGGAGTTCATGATATTCATCGAGTTATAAGCTTAGTTGGGTAAGGAGGTAGGATGAATAGGTGAGTTTATTGAGTTATAAGGAAGGGATGTATTGATTGAATATTCACTATGAGATTTTAGTAGGATTATGTTCCTTAAGCTTTTACCTAGTAGTTGTAAGTTGGTGTGATGTTAGAGAGGTATGTGATAGCTACACATGTCATTGCTAGACCTTAAGCTTAAATTTTGAGGAGTAGTGTGAAAGAGAAGATAGTATCATGAGAGTGATGGACTTAGTTGGAGATTTTCTCTAAGAGGCTTGCCATAGTGTATGAAGATGCTAAATGATAAGGAAAGTGACGCTATGGGCAGGTACAAGTGCCCCCTATGTAAGACAAGTGAAACGATGATAGCTTAATATATAAGAAGAGGCTTGAGATGTGTAGCCATGATTGTGTAAAGATATGTGCAGCTCTAAGTTATGAATGCTATAAGAATTTAGATTGTATTTTTGAGTTGTCAACGTGGAGTAGGTTGATATAAGCATTCTTTGTCATCCCTAGTAAATGAGTCGATCGGGGCTTATGGATAGATGATGAGGAGTTCTCTATGATAGTCTAAGTCTTATACAAATGAGTTTATAGGAGCACCAAAGTTGAGTTTATAGGAGCACCAGTGTAGGAGAGAATTGGACCGTGAAAGTGGATGTTTCTAGAGGGCTTGATAGACTCATACTTTACCCTGGCAAGGTACTAATGGATGTGGCAAATGACATCTCTTCGTTGCATCACTACCAACTCATGGGTAGTAGTTTTCGATTATAGAAACTCCCAGATAGGTTTCATGATGATAGAATTCTGACGTGATGTGAATAACAGATGCTTGATAGCTAGTGTGGTGATAGAGTCTTGTCCTTTATACCTGAAATGAGGATGAGTGATTGATGGGTGATTGTTATATTTTTTGCTTTTTCTTTAGCCTATTCTACATACAGTACATTTCATGTACTAATGCACCTCTGGCGTTGCCTCGTTTTATAATGCAGATACTATAGCTCGAGGACTTCAGCAGCCCAATCGTTGAGGTTCAAGGCTCTCCAATCTAGATAGTGGTGAGTCCTCCCCTGCATTCGGAGGATGTCTATTTTCTTGATTGGAAAGTCTTTTACTTGATGCTTGGTAGCCATGGCCTGTCATGGTACTGTCCTAGACTATAGTATAGAGGCTTCATAGACATAGATATTGATGTTGATATCGGGGGTTCTTTTCCCTCTTCCTTTATTTATATTGAGACTTTTGTTATCTATTCTTTTTCCTTATGACAGACTGATATTGAAAGTATGAGCCCATAATCGGATCTCGTTTCTTTTATAATGTTATTTTCTTCTGCGAATGAATGGATTGAACGATGGAAATAAGACTAGGTGGTCGGCTTGGGCACTAGAAATAGTCCTTGAGTATCAAACACGTCTAGGGTACCCTCACGGGGCGTGACAAACTTGGTATCAGAGCCCAAAGTTCATGTGTCCTAAGGAGTCTATAAAGTTGTGTCTAGCAGAGTCTTGTTTATGGGTATGTTGTGCACCACACTTCATAATAAAGAGGCTATAGGACATTAGGAAGGTTCACCCTTATTCTATGATCTGATATCATGCTATAAAGTTAACTTGTGAAATCCTACTTTTAACTCATGCATTTTACATTTACAAAAAATTCTGCCCAAAAGAACTGCTGCTTAGAGAGATGCCCCAGCTCCCATTGCTGAGAACACACAACCAGAGGCTCCGATTCAGACTGAGGCAAGGAGACGGGGATGCCCTGCTGGGGGTGCTGAGGTCCCTAAGGTGCCCCCTGCTCTACCCTAACCACTCCTACTACTAAAGTAGAATTCAGAGGTTCCATCGCGATGTTGACTCAGATGGTGGCCTCCCAAGGAAATAGCCATGGTTCTCTAGCTCCTAGCTCTAGCTCATAGGAGGCCTCAATTGCAACTTGGCTCAGGACTTTTTGATGATGAACCCTCCTGTGTATATAGGCTCAAAGGTGGAGGAGGACCCACAAACTTCATTGACGAGATGTATAAAGTTTTGACGGCTATACATGTAGCCGAGATTGACGAAGTTGAGCTTGCATCCTATCAGCTGAAAGACGTGGCTAATGTGTGGTACAATCAGTGGGAAGGGAGTAGAGGAGAGGATGCGGAGCCTGCAACATAAGAGGAGTTTCAAGCTGCCTTTCTTAATAACTTCTTTCCTCAAGAGTTGAGGGAGGTGAAGGCGAATGAGTTTGTGACTCTTAAACAAGGAGGGATTACTGTGAAGGTGTATGGCCTTAAGTTCATCAAATTGTCGAGGTATTCCCCAGAGATGGTGAAGGACATGAGGATGAGGATTACAAGGTTTGTGTCTGGCTATTCTAGACATGTGCAGAAGGAGTGTAAGGCTGCCTTGCTGATTCCTAGTATGGACATCTCCAGACTTATGGTGTATGCCCAATAGACAGAGGAGGAAAAGAAGAGGGATAGAAAAGAGCATTTGAGTAGAAAGGCGAAGTCAGCGGGACATGACCCTAGCCCATAGAGATAGCATAGAGGTGACAAATCTTATTTTCAAAAGAGATCATCACATCCCACACCATCAACAACAAGTGCGCCTATGCAGCCAACGGGGTATGATTAGAAATCTCAGGGTTATTAGAATTTCAGGACCTCGGGCACCCAATCTCAGGCCAGTGTGACTCAGGGTATAAGGGGAAAACCATTTTGCAGCAAGTGTGGTAAGCTTCATCTGGATGAGTGTTGTGTGGGTAAGGATATGTGTTATGCTTGTGGTCAGGCTGGTCATTTCAGCTACAGATGTCCGAAGAGGAGGCGAGGTGAGGGGAATGACAAAGCTCAGTCTTCGACAGTACCTCCAGTAGGTAATCAGTAGAGGGGTACTACTACTATGGGTACAAGAGGTGGGACAAACCATCGTTATGCTATGGGTAACCGTCAGGAGCAGGAGGCTGCACCAAATATTGTGATGGGTATGCTTCATGTCTTTACTTATGATTGCTTTGCTTTTCTTGGTCCATGTGTGATGTTGTCTTTTGTGACCCCTTATGTGGCTGGAAAGTTTGGTATTCTTCCTAAGTGTTTGCTTGAGCCCTTTTCTGTCTCTACTCCTACTGGTGAGTCTATCCTAGCTAAGAGGGTTTACAAGGATTATGTAGTGTCTATTTCTCATAGAGACAGTTTAGCGGATTTGATATAGTTAGAGATGGTTGATTTTGATGTAATAATGGGCATGGATTGGCTTCATGCTTGTTATGCTTCTGTTGACTGTGGAACTCGAATCATTAAGTTCCAATTTCCTAATGAGCCTATGTTAGAGTGGAGATGGAGTTTCATGGCCCCTAAGGGTAAATTCATATCCTATCTTAGAGCTAGAAAGTTGATTTCCAAGGTTTGTATTTACTACCTCGTGGGAGTGAAGTCTGATGATGTTGAGTCTCCTACTCTTGAGTCATTCCTGATAATGAATAAGTTTCCTGAGGTCTTTCCTGATGATCTTCCTGGAGTCCCTCCTGATAGGGAGATTAACTTTGGGATTGACATTCTTCCCGAGACTAAATCTATCTCAATTCCACCCTATAGAATGACCCCCGCAGAGTTGAAATAATTGAAAGAGCAATTGAAAGACTTGTTAGAGAAAGGTTTCATAAGGCCTAGTATCTCACCTTGGGGTGCTCTTGTCCTATTCATGCATAAGAAAGATTGGTCTTTAAGGATGTGTATAGACTACCGACAGTTGAACAAGGTGAGCATAAAGAATAAGTACCCTCTTCCTAGAATAGATGATCTCTTTGACCAGCTTCAGGGTGCTACTTGTTTCTGCAAGGTAGATCTCAGATTAGGTTACCATCAGTTGAAGGTGAGGGAAATTGACATTTCTAAGACAACCTTTAGGACATGGTATGACCATTTTGAGTTCTTGGTCATGTCCTTTGGGTTGACAAATGCACCCGTCGCTTTCATGGATTTGGTGAATAGGGTATTCAGGTCATATCTTGATATGTTCGTGATCGTATTTATTGATGACATTTTGATCTATTCGAGGACTCAAGAAGAGCATGCTAATCACCTCATAGTGGTTTTGCAAACACTCAAAGATCATGAGCTTTACGCAAAATTCTCCAAGTGTGAGTTTTGCCTCAAGTTAGTAGCTTTCTTAGGCCAGGTTGTTTTAGGAGATAGTAATCGGGTGGATACGCAGAAGATTGAGATGGTTACGAATTGTTGAAGGCCCACTTCTCCAAAAGGAATATGAAGTTTCTTGGGTTTGGTCAGGTATTACCATAGATTTGTGGAGGGCTTCTATTCTTTGTCAGCCCCGTTGACAAAGCTGACTCAGAAGAAGGCCAAGTTTTAGTGGTCTGAGGCATATGAGAAGAGCATTCAGGAATTGAATACTAGATTGACTACAACACCAGTGTTGACCTTGCCAGATGAGTCAAGGGACTTCATGATATATTATGATGCACCTAGAGTTGGATTGGGATGTGTGCTTATGTAGAGAAGGAAGGTGATAGCTTATGCTTCCAGGCAGCTTAAGATTCATGAGAAGAATTATCCGACTCATGATCTCAATTTGGCAGTAGTTGTGTTCACCCTTTAGATCTAGCATCACTATTTGTATGGAGTGTATGTGGACATGTTCACTGACCAGAAGAGCTTGCTGTATCTGTTCAGCTAGAAAGAGCTCAACCTGTGGTAGAGGAGATGGCTGGAGTTGCTCAAGGATTACGATATGAGCATTTTCTATTAACCAGGTAAGGCTAACATTGTTGTTGATGCTCTTACTAGGATATCTATTAGTAGCACTGCCCATGTGGAGGAGGGGAAGAGAGAATTAGCTAAGGTGGTGCATAGATTGGCTTAATTAGGAGTACAACTTGAGGAGAACAATGAAGGCAGGGTCAATGTTCGGAATGGGTCTTCTTCATCCTTTGTGTCAGAGGTGAAGGAAAGGCAAGACCAAGACCCTATCTTACTCCAATTAAAGGAAGTAGTGTGCAAGCAGAAGGTGATGGTCTTCTCCAAAGGGGGAGATGGGGTATTGAGATATCAAGGGAGATTGTGTGTACCTGATGTTGATGGTGTTCAAGATAGAATCATGGGCAAAGCTCATAGCATGTGATATTCCATTCATTCTGGCTCCACCAATATGTACTACGACTTGAGGGAAGTCTATTGGTGGAATAGGATGAAGAAAGACACTGCTGATTTTGTTTCCAAGTGTCCCAATTGCCAAAATGTTATGGTTGAACATCAGAAACCGTGTGGGTTATGTTAGAACTTTGAAATTTCAGAGTGGAAATGGGAGGTGATCAACATGGAATTAATTACCGGCTTACCAAGATCTAGAAAGCAGGATGATTCGATATGGCTGATTGTTGACAAGATGACTAAATCAGCCAATTTTTTGGTGGTGAAGAAAACTTACACGACTAAGGAGTATGCTCGACTTTACATTCGGGAGATTGTGAGGTTGCATTGGGTTCCCTTGTCAATCATCTCAAACAGAGGAGCTTATTTCACCCTTTAATTTTGGAGATCTTTCCAAAAGGGATTGGGTACGAAGGTAAATCTGAGTACCGCATTTCACCCTCAGACAGACGGGTAAGCAGATGCACTACTCCGACTTTGGAGGATATGTTAAGGGCATGTGTTATTGACTTCAAAGAAAACTGGGATGATCACTTACCATTGACTGAGTTCGTGTATAATAATAGCTATCATGCCAGTATTCAGATGGCCCCATATGAGGCATTGTACGGAGGAGATGTAGATCCCTTATTGGAGGGTTCGATATGGGTAAAGCTGAGTTGATTGGGTCCGACCTTGTACACCATTCTATGGAGAAAGTGAAAGTCATCAGGGAAAGGTTGAAGATAGTCAGAGTTACCAGAAGTCATATACAGATATAAGAAGAAGAGACTTGGAGTTCGAGGTAGATGATTGGGTGTACTTGAAGGTTTCACCCATGAAGGGTGTCATGAGATTTGGTAAGAAGGGTAAGTTGAGTCCTTGTTATATCAGTCCATACCAGATCGTAAGAAGGATTGGGAAAGTTAATTACAAGTTAGACTTACCTTCAGAGCTAGACGAAGTTCAGTCGGTGTTTCACGTATCTATGCTGAAGAAATATTTAGGGATCTAGCCTTGGCAATTCCTGTAGAGAGTACAGGTATGAAGGATAGCTTGTCATATGAAGATATTCCAGTCTAAATCCTTGATCGACAAGTTCGTACGCTGATAAATAAAGAGATAGCTTTTGTTAAAGTTAAATGGATGAATCAATTTGCTGAGGAAGCTATATGGGAAGCTAAGGAAGCCATAAAACTCAAATACCCTCATTTATTCATGCCAAGTGATAATGATGTCAAAGGTAAATATTCTTATCCTTAGCACTTTCGAATGTTTCTT
Organism: Solanum ossicruentum; assembly: GCA_025774065.1. Taxonomy (NCBI): domain Eukaryota; kingdom Viridiplantae; phylum Streptophyta; class Magnoliopsida; order Solanales; family Solanaceae; genus Solanum; species Solanum ossicruentum. Next base: position 9,530 of record JAOTQR010079746.1, read on the forward strand.
TTCATTTAGTTGATGCGTTGCTTGATTCCATTCCCGAGTCTAAGACAGAGATAGATAGATGACGGATAGTGAGAGTCCAACTATTCCCGTGTGAGGAATGAGATGTGTTCTGGTTTATTCATGTCCCCATCCGACCTCTACTTATCATTCAAGGATGAATGATTCCAAGGGAGAGATGATCTAACACCCCATAAAATTACTAAAACACCCCTAAAATACATCATACGCACAATGCATCTTCCCAAGCTCTGATAGAAAATTCGGGACTGAATTTGCAATCAATACAAAAAACTAAGTAAGAGAATGGTCTCGACCCGACTTAAACGCAAAAAATTGCTAACTAATTTTTTCAAAGATAGCCCAAAATAGTCGGGTTTCTGCGCCCCTTCCACGATGCAGAGACAATACGGAGCCACACTTGTCTTTTTTCAAAAATTTATGAAAATCGAGAATTTCGCGAAAAGATGGGAAAAACCACTAGTGCGCATCGTGCACTAGTGCACGAGGGCACTATTTTTTTTCTTAATTCAGGAAGGGAAACTTCATCCTTCCCAATATATTTTAATATCCCCAGGTCTGTTTTTAAAGGTATTCTCGTACAAAAGGGTTTTAAACCCAACACTATTCTAAGTCTTTTATTTGTTCACAAGTCAAAGAGAAAAAGAGGAGAGAAAGAGTAAGGGTTTCAAGAGTCTTTCAAATTCCTTGAAGAAATCTCCATTCCCAGGTATATAAAGGCTACCCAAAAATATGAGATTGATTTTCCATATGCCAATGTAGAGTTAGGAGGAAGAAACAGATGTCTAGAAGTTTTGAGTTAT
>JAOTQR010079747.1:0-10349 GCA_025774065.1 Solanum ossicruentum
TAGATATAAGTTGGTTCTCCCGAGCCTTATCGGCAACGGGTGCCGGTCCGCCCTAACCAGACTTTGGGGCGTGATAGAAAAGCTATCTGGAAATTGAAATTTGAAAAATCAAAATTGCTAACTATTTGCTCTTGATGATTTTGAGATACATGGAAATCACGATTTAGGGCACTTTTGAGGCACATTTTCAGGCACTTTTTGGGGTCATTTCATTTAGGTTGTTGGCAATTGTGAAAACTGGATACAAACTTAGTAATGTCTCTCTTCATACCACCCTACCAAAACACTTCCCTCAAATTTCTATACATCTTTGTAGAGCCGAGGTGAATAGAATAGGAAGAATTATGAGTCTTATCTAGGATCTTCTCTCTCAAGTAATCAACATTGGGCACACATAACCTACCTTGGTACATAAGGACACCATCTCCCTCTTGGGAGAAAACCTCCACCTTACCATCTTTCACCAAGGCCTTCAATTCTAACAAGGTGGGGTCAAGATCTTGCTTTGCCTTTACCTCCTCAAACAAAGAAGATTTAGAACCATCAACAACCATGATGCCACCATTATAAACCTCTTCAAACTTAACCCCTAATCTAGCCAACTGATGGACCTCTCTAGCCACTTCCTTACCTGCATCATCAACATGAGCTAGGCTACCTATACACACCCTACTCAAAGCATCGACCATAATATTAGCCTTACAGGGGTGATAATGCACACTCATATCATAATCTTTAGGAAGCTCTAACCACCTTCTTTGTCTCAAGTTGAGATCTTGTTGGGTGAACACATATTAGAGACTCTTATAATCGATAAACACATCAACATGCACCCAATACAAGTAATGACACCAAATGTTCAAAGAAAATACCACGGCAGCCAATTCAAGATCATTGGTAGGATAATTCTTTTTATGCACCTTGAATTATTTAGATGAATAAGCTATCACCTTACCTTTTTGTATCAAAATACAACCCAAACTACTTTGTGAGGCATCACAATACACAACAAACCCTTCCAACCTTTTCGGTAGAGACAAGATAGGTGTGGAGAAAAGCTTATGTTTCAAAGCTTGGAAACTCTTTTCACACTTATCCATCCACACAAACTTTGCCTTCTTTTAGGTCAACTTAGTAATGGGAGAAGCAATGGAAGAGAAACCACTAACAAACTTCTGGTAGTAACCCATAAAACCCAAGAAACTCCTAATGTTCGATGGAATCAAAGGTCTAGGCCAATTTCTAATCACCTCCATCTTCTTAGGATCCACCTTAATACCATCTCCCAAAACCATATGACCTAGAAAGGCAACCTCTTTCAACCAAAACTCACATTTTGAGTATTTGGCATACAACGTCTGCTCCCTAAAGATTTATAGCCCTACCCTCAAGTGAGCCATATGCTCCTCCTCACTATGGGAATAGATCAAGATATCATCGATAAAAACCACCACAAACAAATTAAGGTAGGGTTTGATGACCCTATTCATAAGATCCATGAAGATAGATGTTGTATTAGTCAAATCGAAGGACATAACCACAAACTCATCGTGTCCGTGGCTAGTCTAAAAAGCCTTCTTGTAAATGTCACACTGCCTCACTTTCACTTGGTGGTACCCAGATCGAAGATCAATCTTAGAGAAGTGACTAGCCCCTTGAAGTTGGTCGAAAAGATCATCAATCCTTGGTATAGGATACTTATTTCTTATGGTGACCTTATTAAGTTGACAGTATTCAATACATATCCTAAGAGAACCATCTTTCTTGTTCACAAACAACACTGGTGCACCCAAGGTCATTGGCTAGGCCTAATAAAACCCTTCTCTAACAAATCCCTCAATTGTTCTTTCAACTCTTTTTTGTTAGGGCCATACAGTAAGGGGGAAAAGAATGGGTTGAGTATCGGGAAGGATGTTTATACCAAAATCTATTTCCCTTTCAGGAGGAACACCGAGAAGCTCACTAGGAAAGACATCAAGGAACTCATTAACCACTGGAACCAACTCTATAGGAAGGACTTTGGACTCAACATCCCTAACCCTCACAAGATGATAGAGACACCCCTTAGAAATCAAACTTTGGGCTTTAATGCAAGAAATGAATCTACCTTGACCACCACATCATGACTCTCCCACTCAAGGATGGGTTCTTTAAAGAATTGAAATTTGACCCTACTAGTTCTACAATTAATAGAGACATAATATGCATGGAACCAATCTATCCCAAGAATGACATCGAAATCCACCATATCCAACTCAACAAAATCACAAGGCAACATTTTATGCAAAATAAAAATGTTACAATTTCTATAGAACCTTCTAGCAATAATGGATGCACCAACGGGAGTAGACACCTCATAAGGCTCACACAACAATTCAAGTTCAACATGAAACATTTTGCCAACAAAAGGAATAACAAAAGAAAGAGTGGCACCCGCGTCTATCAATGCATACACATAAAAGTCAATGACTTTTAATATACTAGTGACGACATCGGGCACCACATCTACCCCTTGTCTCCCTTAAAGAGCATAGAACCAATTTTGCCTTGGAGCACCTCTTTGTTGGCCTCATCTTCCCATAGGAACCGCATTTGCACCTTGTCCTTATGGACAACCATTTCTACCCTTATTGTGATTACGAGGACAATCCATTACCCATAACAAGTATCAGTGTTCCTCAAACATGGGCCATTATGGCCTTTACCATATCTTGGGCACATAGCATTAGGCACGACACTACCACCACCTTGGACCCCTGCATTATCATTAGCAAACCTCCTATTAGGAGCATTGGAAGACCCTTGGCTTTGATGAAGTCGGCCACCCTTAGGACTTTGAAATCTGGGACCTTTAAATCTATATTCAAAATGGGCCCTCTTGGCCTCATTACCTCTTCTCTTCCTCAACTTCTCCCCCTCTACTTATTCGGCATAAGTCATTAGGCGGGACAAATCCATAGCACTTATCAACATGGCGGCACGACACTCCTCATTCACCAAATCAGATACAACCATCACAAACTTGCTTATCTAGATCTTGGCTCTGCCACCAATTATGGAGCATATTTAGAGAGTTTGTTGAACTTGACACAGTGAATGGGAACCTGAAGGGGCTTCAAGCAAGCCTCTTATCATATAATTTACACATCCTTGGTCGTAGAAGCAATTCAACAACAACAAGAGAGTAGAAATAAGGATAAGGGGACTAAGGGAAGTCTTTAATAACATAAATCTTCAAAAGAATCAAAGCTCAAAGAAAAATTACATACCTTGTTCAACAATACCTCTAACTTAGATTGGGCGGGCACCAAGACAACTTTTTGGGCACTTCCTTTTTAGTATCCCAGTTCAACGTAAAGAGATAGCACTAGTAAGAGTGCAAAACTAGTGTCCCCGAACTTGAGGAATCACCAATAGTTTATCTTCAAGATGACCAACTAGCCACAGGGAGGATGATCGTGAGGGGCTCCGATTCGTACATGGTAACATCATATAGGCATAGAATATTCATTAGCATATTTGAATGTGCTAAGTATGTAGGATGCAATGCAACAAGAGATAGGCAACACAGAAAAAATACATAATCATAGACAAGAGATAGCATATTAGCAACATGGCATGCATGATCAATACATGAAGTAAAACATGCTTATATGGAACATAATACATGTGTAGGAAGAAACAATCATCATAGACCAAGCAACCTAGTACTTGGAATCAAGGCCTGAGGCGATTGAAGCATACACCCCTTAATTGGTAGTACAGACATAGGACCCCCCGACAAGGTGATTGAGATATACACCCATCAATTGGTAGTATGAGCATAGCACCCTCCCCCCCCCCGACAAGGCAATTGAGATATATACCCATCAATTGGTAGTACGAGCATAGCACCCCCCGACAAGGCGATTGAGGCATAGCATCCCCTCAACAAGGTTTACTCAACTTGAAACACTATAGATACTTGTCAAGAATTCAACATATACATATATTCCTTTCATCATCATAATGTCACTTAATTCATAAATCATGCAATACACCTTCAATAACTCAAGAATCCATAACCGGATATTTTATCAAACACTTGGCGTGTGTATAGTTCTAGTTCAAAATCATGCAATTCAATAGTGAAATTATGTGAGAAAACTAGAAGTAAATCAACCCACCAACACTTGGTAACACCCTCATGCAAAATACATTGAAAACCCTTATCAAATCTCATAATATACCATAGATTCATAGTTCAAAACATGCTTAAATAGTCGACATTTTATGAAACCCTAACATAATTCATAGTCAAATTCATAATAAGAAGTAACCATATATAAATCAACTTGAAAACATGTAATTTGCATAAAAAAAAAAAGAAAGTTGGGCACCATGAGTGAAAGGACCCATGGTTGAAACCCACATACCTCTACTTTGGACATTCCTTGACAAAGATTTGAATAAGAACTTGAGGTTTGAATGAATTTCTTGAGATCCAAAATGAGTTTGAGACACTTGAATTTGGATGAAATATTTGGATAAGTGTTAGAGAGAGTTTTAGCGAATGTCTTGAATGATATGGGGATGGAAAATGACTAAGTAAAGGTGTTTTTACACCTAGGAAGACTTAGGCCCAAGACCCCAAAGCCTTAGGATGAAATAAGAAAAACCGGTAGCAAAATACACTTCTCCGCGACGATTCTACGTTGCGTAGCCACCGCGCACCCCCACTATTTTGCGTAAACATGGAAAACTCAAATTTTATACGGTTGCTCTAAAATCAGGGTTCTACTTATTTTCCACTAAATTTTTCCCCCAAGTAAAGAATATGAACTCGAATTGTCGATATCATGCATGGAATTTTAGATATATGAAAATAACAATTATGGGCATTTCCGAGAAACATTTTCGAACACTTTTTGGGGCGTTTCAATAAAAAGGATGCCTCAAACTCAAGATGGTTATTTGATCCTCTTTAGTTTCCTTCTTCTAAAATTTATCATGCCTAATCTTTCTATCAATTAAACACTTTTGATTCTTGATGGCATCTTTTTGTACGTGTAGTAATGCGGGATAATGTCGAATATGTGACTCCATTTGGATAACATATCAGCTTTATCATTTGCTTCTTTGTAAGTGTGATGACATTGTAAACCACTAAACTAAGAAACCACCTCTTCAAGATCTGGTCACTATTAGTAATTATCCACTAGATCAGCAACTTGGAATCTACTTCCAATTACATTTGATGATAACCATGATTGATACACCATTGTGATCCATAAGTAGCTACTTGTATTTCTGTCGGATTATTAGTACCCACTCCCAATGGCACAGTGAATGCAAATATCATGTTGCCTTGTTGATCTTTTAGAATTCCACCAAGCCCCCTAATTCTACCTGGATTCCTCAAAGCACTACCATCTGTATTGAGCTTCAAATACACACCCATAGATGGTTTCCAAGTCATAGGTATGATTCTTGTTTCATATGAACAACCGTCCACAAGTGTGATCAACTCATTCCGGTCACTATTTCGTTTTAGATAAGGAAAAGCTGTCATAAGAAGATGCGTAATGTTTTTCACAACCATAAATTTCACCCTTGCACTATTAGGTCTATTACCTCCATATTTTGCAAAACATTTGTTTTTCCACAGATTCTAGCACATAAATATTGGCATGGATTCAGTCAACAGCTTTTGAACATCATTCTTTGGTTTCTTGTTACACCAGAACTTCAACAAACTATGTAAAGGAATTGAACTATGGTTAATGCCAACTGAATCAGAGAAGTGTTTCCATATATGATTGGCAAAATTTCTAGAAACAAAGATATGTTGAATATTATCTAAACCTGGCCTAATGTAGCAGGAACACTCAACAGGTTCCACCCTAAAGTCAGTAATCTTGTCATTGGTAGGTAATTTCAACCTTAAAGCTCTCCAAACCAGAAAAGAAACTTTAAAAGGAGTATATCTATTCCAGATGTATTCATTCATCTTATTCTTCTCTTTCTTCTTTCTAATGTAATTCCAGGCTGATGCACAAGAGAATTTCCCATGATCAATTAGATTCCACACTTCTTCATCAGGACCACTAGGATTGTACTTTAATTTTGACTTGTAATATCTGAGGGGTCAACATTACAAGAGCATGTTGTCTTATCTTGGTCTTGTTCCACTGCTTATTAGTCAAGAATTGAGCTACAATTGCATTGTTAAGTCTGAAACTATTAGAAGAGTAGTTTGAAAGTGGTCCAGCACCAAGCCAATCATCCCACCATAATAAGCAACTACCTAAATTGATTCTCTAGGTAATGTGTTTTTCAACCTCTTTTTTGTTTGTAGTTAGGTACTTCGACACCAAGGACTAACCTTTATCCTATTTCTTAGCCACATGATTAGCTCTTTGAGTTTAGATTTTAAAAATTGTCCCCATAAAGAGTTACCAGACCCGAACCTCCACTACTATTTATATTGAAATGAGGAGCATATATTAGAAAGATTTCTCACCCCCAATATCCCTTCATCTTGTGGAAAACTTAAAGTTTCCAAGGATGCCCAATGGTACTTTCTTATGTCATGATCTCATCCCTAAAAGAAATCAGCAATAGCAGTCTTTATATACTTGATGGTTGTCTTAGGAGGAGATATAGCTGAAAGAGTGTGAATTGGAATGGATAATAGCACATGTTTGATCAATGTTGCCTTACCCCCAAAGCTGACGATTCTAGCCTGCCACCCATTGATTTTCTTGATTACCTTATCAACCAATTTAGAATAGTATATGATTCTTTGGTGCCCAATGTATAAAGGGCAGCCTAAGTAATTGATAGGCTTGTCCTTTTTGTAAAAAGCTTTCACAAAATAGAGCATATTCATAGTATTAGGAGGAGTATTAGAAGTGATCATAAAGTGGCATTTCTCTTTACTCACCAACTGGTCAAAAACTTCTTAATAAGCTGCAAGTGTATTGATTATCAACTGGAGAAAATCTCTATCAGTTGAGGCAAATATAATGATATTATCTACAAAACTGAGATGGTTAATTTGAGGCCTCTTAATTTCCATTTGAAAACCTTTATACATCTGATTAGAATGGAGTGCATTCAAGCTTCTAGACAACACTTATTCACCTAGGATAAATAAGTCTGGAGAGAGAGGGTCACCCTGTTTTAGCCCTCTAGTAGAGTGAAAAAATCATACCTTATCCCATTAATGATTATGGGGTACCAATTATTGCTCATGATCCTCCAAACCATGTTTATGAACATCTTACCAAAGCCAAATATTCTCAAAACTAGGAATATGAAACACCAAGATATTCTATCATATACCTTTGTCATGTCAAGATTAATAACCATAGTATCACCCTCCTTTGGTTTCTTTATGCCATGAATGATCTCTTGTGCCAACATAATATTTCAGATATGCTTTTACCTTTGACAAAACCCGATTGATTTGGACAAATAATCTCTAACAAGATGGGGGCCAATCTTTTACATAATAACTTGGAAATTATCTTGTTGGAGAAATTACTAACACTAATAGGTCTGAATTCGTTCAACTTGATGCTGAACCTTACGAAACAAGATCAAACATGCATAAGTCATATATCTAGGCATATCACTTCCAAAAATGAAGGATTGTACATCAACAAGAAGATCCAACTTAATTATATCCTAACATACTTGGTAAAACTTACCACTCATACCATCAGGACCAGCAACTGAATTAGGATTCAATGAAAAAATTACCTACTTGAGTTCCTCCACAGTAGGCATAGCCTGAAGAATCTGATTATGCTCCTCATTAACCATGCTAGGAATACATTGTAATATATCCTCCTCAATTCTGATATGTTGGCCAGTGAATATGACCTGGAAGTATTGACAAGCAATAGTAACAACATGATCATCCCCTTGCACCTAATTGTCATCATCAGTGCACACTTTGTGAATAAAAAATTTCCTTCTTCTACCCTCACCAAACCATGAAAATACTTGGAGTTAGCATCTCCCTCTCAGTGTAGTTGAGTTTTTTGTTTAAGAATTGACTGTTCCAGCTTTATGAATTTGATGTATTCAACATTAATACTATGGAGCTTTGCTCTATTCTCTTCAGTGTTATTTTATATTATGTCCTCTTCAACCATTCTTACTCTTTCTTCATATTGTCTGATAGAAGCAAATATATCACCATATTCTCTTTTAGGCCTGTCACTCAAAGTAGGTGATACTCTTTTCATTTTCTGATGAAATCTCCCCATAGGATCACCCTCAACATCTCTGTCCCAGCAATTTCCTATAGTAGCTAAAACATTCTGATTCTCAGCCCATTGAAGTACTTTGTATGAGTGTCGTGTCTAGAAGTCATTTCCATCATCAAAAGAGCATGATCAGAACCCATTATTGGAAGGTTTTCTATAGTGGTTTGAGGCATCATTGCCAACCACTTGTTATTTACCATAGCTCTATCAAGCCTTTTTGCACACTCTGGCAATCTGCAGTTCTATGATTACACCAAGTAAATGGTTGACCATTGAAACCAAGATAATTGAGTCCACAAGCTTCAAAAACACTAATAAACTCAAAACTCTTATTCTTGTTATACATCAGACCTCGTTTCTTTTCTTCAGGGTGATTATCACATTAAAATCTCCAATATTACACCAAGAAACATCTATATTGGAAAAACAAAGCAGTCTGTCTGATGTGCTGTCAAAATACTGCACATTTGGTGCCTCAAACAAGGGATTTTGTGAGTTTTTAAAGAGACTTCTTATTGTTTTGATGTGTTTTTGTGTTAATCCTGCAGAACAGTTAGATTGGCATGACTTTGAAGAAAAGTTGCAGATTTTGCTGAAGTATAGACCTTACGAGCCCACCTACGAGTCGTAGTTCAAGCTATGAGTCATAGGATAATGTCGTAGCAAGAATTAGAGACCAAAATTCAAAAATTTATTAAGTCGAGGTCACCCTACGAGGCCATCATACGCGTCGTAAGTCTCACTACGACTCGTATAGGTGGACTCGTAGCAAGAATCAAAGAGCCAAGATATTATACCAAAACCTGAAGGTCAAGACTACGAGAGGAACATACGATTCATCGTTCAAGCAATGACTCGTGCCTATGGGTCATACCAATTCAGTTGAAGATGCCAAGAATTTGATACGAGACCCGAACTACGACTCGTAGTTCATCCTACGAGTCATAACTGCGAGACTTATCAGTTGCCAGCTATCTTTTCTGTGTAAATTCTAGGGTTATTTTGTAAATACTATGCATAGTTTAAGTTAGACTTTTGAGAAAAGAGTTCGACCAGTAGACAATCTAGAATCACATTTTGAATCTTTTCTTAGTTTTTAGAGTAGTTTTAGCGTGACTCCAAAGCCTCCTTTCCCCTAGAATTTATGTTCTTGTTAGGATGTGCTACATATGCTTAAGAGACTTATTTAGGGTCCCTTCGAGTTCCCCATTCGCCGTGTCATATCTGCACCCTAGGCATGGATTATGACAAAGATCAAGACCACTGAATTCAAATACAAGTCACGATCAAGTTCAAGAACAAGTATATATCAAATTCAAGTTCAAGTTTATCAAATTCATAATTCAAGATCAAGACCACAAGATTCAAGATCAAGCCCAAAAGCCCTTGAATTCAAGTACAAGTCAAAATCAAATCCATCAAGTTTTACAAGATTGAAGATCAAGCTAAAGAGCCATGAATTTATGTTTGGAGAGGTGAATCAAAGGATTCGTAGAGATTGTAGAACTAAGTCCTTGAAATAAAATCCAACGATTGTTGCAATATTTTTCGTTCCTTAAATACTATTTTCTCGACACGCATTTTATTGACACACACATATAGCTAAATTATTTTATCTTAATATCTTTGACATCGATCCTTGCTTGATAAGAAAAATGTGGAATTAAACCAGTGGTCCTTTTATTTAGAAAGGTATTAAGTGAAATCAAAAAGATTAAACAAATTACTAGGTAATTAGCCTGCACATCACACGGTCATTACTAATCTAATTAAGTTTATATATCTTAATATTAAAATTAATAAAACACTCTAAAGTTAGTAAATTCTTTCTATATAGAAAATTTAATATTATAAATTTATCTCATGAACTTTTATTAATGTAATATTGCTAAAGTCCTAATTATCTTCCATTATATTTTTGGATTCTAACATTATTTCTTGATATAATTGATTTTTCAATAGTGCTTAAACTTTCAATAATGCTTAAACTCCCTAACTTAAATAAATTATTATAATACCCCTAACTTAAAAATTAATTCAGTGTATATTTCATATTTTATATTTATATTATATTTATTTAATCATATTATA
>JAOTQR010079748.1:0-10349 GCA_025774065.1 Solanum ossicruentum
AACTCACACTTGTCATATTTGGCATACAATTTCTCCTCCCTCAATCTTTGCAACACAACCCTCAAATGACCCATATGATCCTCCTTACTATGAGATTAGATCAAAATATCATCAATAAAGACCACAACAAAGGAATCAAGGGAAGGTTTGAAGACCCTATTCATTAGGTCCATGAAGATGCCGGTGCGTTAGTCAACTCAAAGAATATCACAACAAACTTATAATGCCCATATCTAGTTTGAAAGACTATCTTGGGAATATCGCACTCCCTCACCCTCACTTGATAATACCCAGACCGATGATCAATCTTAGAGAAGAAGCTAGCCCCTCGTAATTGGTCAAACAAGTTATCAATTCTTGGAAGAGGATATCTATTCTTTATAATGAGCCTATTGAGTTGCCGGTAGTCAACGCACATTCTAAGAGACCCATCCTTCTTTTTCACAAACAATACCGAAGCACCCCAAGGTGAATGACTAGGTCTAATAAATCCTTTCTCCAACAAATCTTTCAATTATTCCTTTAACTCCCTCAACTCCGCCTGGGCCATTCAGTAAGGGGGAATGGAGATAGGTTGAGTATCGGGAAGGAGAGCTACGCCAAAATCTATCTCCCTTTTGGGAAGGACACTGGGAAGTTTATTTGGGAAGATATCAAGAAACTCGTGACTCTGGACTCCACGTCGTTAACCATCACAAGATGATACAAACAACCCCTAGAAATCAACTTATGGGCTTTAATCATAAAATGAATCTACCCTTGACCACCACATCTTGACTTTTCCACTCAAGGACGGGTTCATTAGGAAATTAAAACTTGACACTACGGGTTCTACAATCAGTAGAAGTATGGTAGGCATGCAACCAATCCATCCCAAGAATGACATCAAAGTCTACCATGTCTAATTCAACAAGATCACAAGTCAATAACTTATGCAAAATGCAAATAGGACAATTTATATAAACTTTCCTAGCAACAATAGAGACGCCAATAGGAGTAGACAATTCATATGACTCATGCAACAACTTGGGGACAACATGGGACTTTTTAGAAACAAAAGGGGTAATAAAGGAAAGAGTGTTACCCAGATCAATCAAAGTATACACATCAAAGTCAAAGATTTTCAACACACCGGTAACAACAACGGGGACCTCACCAACCCTTTGCTTCCCAACAAGAGCATAAAATCGATTGTGCATTGGGGAACCACCTTGAGGGTCACCTCTCTCCAATGGGACCGCATTAGCACCCCGGACCTTGCCACAATTTCTTGGACAATCTACCTTCTTGTGCCCAAACTCCCCACAACCAAAGCATGTATTAGAATCTTTTATACATGGGCCTTTATGACCCTTTTCAAATGTAGGACACGCATCAATGGGAGACACAACACCAACACCTTGAGGCCTAAGGAGGTCATTGGCAAACCCCCTATTAGTTGCATGGTAAGACACTTGGCCTTGATGGAATCGGCCACCCCTTTGGAACTTACCCCTAAGACGGGCCCTCTTGGTGTCATGCCCCTTTCTCTTCCTCACTTTTTTTCCTCCTCCATTTGCTCGGCATAAGTCATCAACTGAGACAAGTCCATGTCACCAATTAGCATGGCGGACCAACAGTTTCACTTACTAAGCCGGAGACCCCCATCGCAAACTTGTACATCCTAGATCCAGGATCGACCACCAAATGAGGAGCATACTTTGAAAGTTGATTGAATTTGAGGGCATACTCCCTCACACTCATAATGCCTTGTTTCAAGTTCATAAACTCTACCAACTTTGCTTCCCTAAGCTTAAGAGGGAAAAATTGATTAAGGAAGGTCAATTTGAACTCCTCCCAAAGTACAACATCACCGACCCCCTTCTCACCCTTCCATTGATCATACCATACTTGAGATACTCTTTTTAGTTGGTACGCCACCAACTCCGCCTTTTCATCTGGCCCGACACCCATGATATTCAAGATTTTGTAGACCTCATCAATTAACTCTTATGGATCTTCATCCACCTTTGACCCATAGAAAATCGGAGGGCTCATCCTCATGAAGTCTCTTTCCTAGCTCCCGGGGTAGTAGCATGAGGGGCTTGGTCCCTTTATTGGACTTGGTTGGCCACCACTTGGGCAAGCATAGTAAGAGAATCCCAGAGTTCACTATTGGTAGGTTGCTCCTTAGGGGTTTGGGCTCGTCTTCCTCTAGTGTTTGACATGATATAGCATAGGAAAGAAATATCTTTAGGGCTAAAACTTACCATAAATCTATAGAACAACTTAGATTATGAAGAAGGGAATCATTTCCTGAAGCGTCTCATAGCTTCCTATTCACAATCATGATGCGCTTCAAAACCATGAACAGGACTCTAATCGACGCGGTGTGTTGGACTCCGAGGATCTATCAACCTAGTGCTCTGATACCAAGTTTGTCACGACCCAAGCCTAGGGCCTAGACATGACATGGCGCAAGGGAAAACTCGATGAGGCCCCAAGCAAGCCTCATAAAGCATCATTACACATCCTTTATCACAGAAGCAATAATTCAAGCATCAATGATACAATAATGGGGAAACTGGGGCTAAGGGAAAAATCTTGCACAATATCATGATCATAAACAAGAGTTAAACTCATATCATAGATATATAACATGTCCAACAAATACCTCTAATACATAGACAAGAGCGGGGTCCAAGATAAAGTAACCGGGCTTACCCTCGAAGTCAAAATAGATAATAAAAGAAATGTCTTAATATATAATAGGAGAAACATAGACTAGGTCCTCGAAGTGGAGGACTCACCAACTAGCTTGAATAGCACCAGACTAGCCACGTGGAGGAGAAGGATCAACTTGCACACTGATTCTCTACATGGTAATATCATGTAGGCATAGAGTATATGTTAGTACGTTTGAATGTACTAAGCATGTAGGATGTAATGCAACAAGAGATAGGCATCATAACCAAAGTGCATAACAATAGGCAATAGGCGTAATATAACAAGATGACATGTATGATCAATGCATAAGTAAAACATGCTGAAGTCACTCATGCTTATATAGGATATCATATGTGTAGAAGAGACCAAGGTAGATTTTCAAATGTACAACCCTTTGGTAGGTTAGTGATGATGTCGTCCCATCACTTAGGTGGATGAGTACTAACCCTCATCTAGGTTGGTGATAATACCGCCCCATCACCATGGTGGAGAAGTAAAAACCCTTCCCTAGGTTGACGAGTACAAACCCCCATCTAAGTTAGTGATGATGCCGCCCCATCACCAGGTGGAGAAGTACAAACCCTTCCCTAGGTTGATGAGTATGAACCCCCATCTAGGTTATCTGGGTTCTTATTCCCCCCGAATTGGGCATAGTCTAATGCAATACTTTATATAGAATTTATGATACACATAAGCTCATTTCATCATTATATAGTCATTCATATCATATCTTACGCTTTGGACCTTCAATTCCTCAAGAAACCCTAGCTGGAAATTTTATCAAACACTTGGGGGTGTGTAATAGGGGTGAAACACCATGTAATTTGAGATGAAATCATGCAAGAAAATCTATTCTAAACCCATCAATCAACACCTTGCAACACCCCAAAATATTCACATCAACATCCTTTATCAAATCCAATATTAGATCCAAGATTTGGAGCTCAAAACATGCTAAAATAACCATACTTTCATGAATTCAAATCACTTTGCAGTAAATTTCTTAATATACAAGACTCATATGTAAAATTAACTTTAAATCATCCAATATTAGTGAAAAGGAGGTTAGAGCACTATGGGTGGAAGAACCTAATGGCTAAAACCCACATACCTTAGCTTGGAGATGAACTTAGTGAAGATTGGAGATGGACACTTTAAACTTGAAAAAGAACCTTGAAGAAACCTTGGCTTGGGATGAGGATTTGGGACTTGAGTTTTGGGAGTGAAAATATTACTAAGTGTTTTGGAGAGTAGTGAGAAATATTTAGGATGATATAAGGGTAAAATTTGGCTAAGTATAGTTAAAAACACGTTTGGGAACAGTTGCGAGGGGGCCGCGAAAATCCATCTGGGAATCACATTCTTGAATTTTCATAATCGCTAAATCTTCGCCCTTAAATCAGGGTTAGACCCTCTCCCCCCTAATTTGGATCCCCTGAACAAGAATATGAAGTCGGATTTTTGAAATATCAATTGAATTTTGAGATATATGAACTTTAAAATTTCGGGCATTCTAAGGCACGTTTTCGGGAACTTTTTGGGGTCGTTTCATGATAGCCAACATTTCCAAGTTGTAATCTCTTTCATTCGGCAACATTAACTTCGAAATCTCTTCATTAGAGGTATCAGTGTTTGCTAACTGGAATTTAAAGCAAACATAACTAATTAACTACATTGCTATACTTAAAGAATAAATAAATCATAAACATATTTTAAAAATATATTATAAACTATACCTTGCGAGTTGTCATACTAAACATGAGCTTCTCCACTTTCGCTTGCCTTTGAGCTTTAGAAATTACTTTTCACCTTAGTACTAAGAATTGCATCTTTTGATATATGGATAGAAATACTTTCATCAACAAAGGAACGATATTCATATATTCAGGTTTGCAAAGCTAGTGAAAAATCACCTAATCTGTAGTATTGCATACTAATCTAAAGGAATTGTCTAATACTATCCAACAAAGCATAAAATATATTAATAGCCCAAGGATATTCATTAAACAATCCAGACTCAATCAAATAGAAGTGTTTCTTACAAACTATTTATTCACTATTCTTGTAAGAGTATACAATTTCTTCAATAAAGAACAACACAACAAATTTTATAGCATGAGGATTATCCACCCAGTTTGTACACTGAAGTACATTTCAAACAAGAATTTTGTCAATAGATTGTTCTCCAGCAAAGTACTCTACCATGAACACCAAGGGAACTTCAGGATCATTCTCAACATCACAAGAGCCAACACATCTTAAGCTAGTGACAATATCAAATTCTCTTAAGCCAAAAAAGAGCTTATCTCCATTTACTTCAATACCAAAAACATCTTTGAGAGTTAGATTTAGCTCCTTCTCAATTAAATAATGTATAAGTTTCAACTAAGTATTGAATTTGGGCATATCAACAAGATAATCAAAACATGTACGTTGAAAAACTTCAAACTGATCCGAATACAACTTAGTTTTAATGTGTCGATCACTTCATAATTTTTCTAAGCCTTCAATGACTTGTTACATAGTTTTTACCAGGTACGTTCAAAAACTTTCAATTACACTCAAAAAGTAAAAACTAACGTCTTTACTAAATGAGAACTGGAAGTGCTCAAACCCACATAAATAACAAAAAAATTGATAAAACCTTGTCGAAATCATCCATATTATCAACATCTTTTGAAGGTCGATCCCTCCTCTGTTTTTCTTGATAGACGAAGCCTTACTTGTTGACTTTGAAATAGGCAAATCATCAATGAAATCATCATCATCATCGATAATTTTTTTCTATTTTGGGTCAACATCTATTTTTCTCTTGTTAGATTTCAAACCCACATTATGAACATGTTTTTTCAACACTTTTTTTACTTTTATTTTACTGAACTTCAATTTCAGTTTTGGTCCCTTTATCAAATGAAAAGTTATCTGTGGGTTGAGAAATCCCTAAATCGAAAGACAACACATCACTATTTAATCCATTACCAGATGATGGAGAATGGCTACTAACAACATTCACAATACTAATATTCCTAGGACTTCTTCTTCTTTTTTTTTTATAGCAGGAGTTTTCTAACTCTGTTTTCACCTCAACAATAGATTTAATCGAACTTGAACCCTCATCTGAATGAGGGTTTTGAATCCTAGAACTTCTCCTTGGAGTTGATGTCTCATTCATAATAGAAGAGCTGGATTCCTGTAAAATCAGGAAAAGAACATAAAGTTCGAAAGAAATATACAAGGGTTTTAAATGTGCAAAGAAAATCATAAATAAGAGAATATAATATAATTATACAAAAACAAAAAATCATAATAATGTGCGAATCAACAAGTTTAATTAAAATTAGAGAAGAGGAATCATCAAACATAACTGTAGAAACAAAAAAATTTTTCAAAAATCACAAAAATTGTCAAAAAGAAAAATATCGCTGGGAAGGAAAACATGAATCGAAGAAATAGTACAATTCTTTTTACAATGGTAGAGAATACCTTCAGTGAAGAGTGTCTAATTTTCTTTGATCGAAGAAAATTGATATATTTTATTACTGTGATTTCACTTTTTAATATTACTTATAATTTATTACGGTCTATGACATAATTATTAATTTAATAACGAATAGGGTAGGGACTAGGGATTCTTTGATCTCACCCTTTTGTCGAAAACAAAAAGCAAAACTTCTATCAAAAGTCATTCGTTCTCTGCTTAGACTCAAAAGAAGGAGGAAACTATTCTCTTCTTCTTCTTCGATTAAAGAAAATCAGGCACTCTTTGAAGGTATTCTCTACTATTGTAAAAAAAATTTATTGCTATTTCTTCGATTTATGTTTTCTTTCCCAGCGATGTATTTTTTTAATAATTTTTGTGATTTTTTGAAAAGTTTTTTTCTGTTTCTATAGTTGTTTTTGACGATTCATCTTCTCTTATTTCAGTTAAACTTGTTGATTCACACATTGTTATGATATTTTACATTTCTACAGTTGTATTACATTCTCTTATTTATGATTAATTTTGCATGTTCAAAATCCTTGTATGTTTGAACTTTGTGTTATTTTCCTAATTTCATAGGAATCCAATTCTCTTGTGATGAATGAGACATCAACTCCTAGGAGGAGTGCTAGGATTCAAAATCCTCATTCAATTGAGGATTCAAGTTCGATTAAATCTATTGTTGAGGTAAATACTGGTCAGGAAACCCCTACTATGAAAGCAAAAAGAAGAAGTTCTAAGAATGTTAGTGGTGTGAATGTTGTTAGTAGTCATTTGGCGTAAATAGTGATGTGTCATCTTTCGATTTATAGATTTCTCAACCTACAGATAACTTATCATCTGATAAAGGGACCAAAACTGATATTAAAGTTTAGCAAAAAACATAAATTAAAAGAGTATTGAAAAAATATGTTGGTAATATGGGTTTGAAATCTAAAAAGAGAAAAATAGATGTTGACCCTAAAATAGAAAAAAATTGTCGATGATTTCATGAATGATTTGCCTATTCCAAAGTCAACAAGTAAGTCTTCATCTGCCAAGAAAATAGAGGAGGAATCAACCTTTAAAAGATGTTGATAATATAGATGATTTCGATAAGGTTTTATCTTCTTTTTTTTGTTAGTTATGTGATTTTTAAGCACTTTCAATTGTCATTTATTAAAGACACTATTTTTTAATTTTTGAGTGCAAAATCGAAAGTTTTGAAAGACGCCTAGTGAAAACTATGTAACCAGTCGTTGGAAGACTTACACAAACTATGAAGTGATCGACACAATTAAAGTTAAGTTGTCTCTTGATTAGTTTGAAGCTTTTCGAGGTAAATATTTTGATGATATTTTTTATATGCACAAAGTCAATAGGCAATTGCAACTTATACATTGTTTTATCGAGAAAGAGCTAAATCTACTTCCAAAGATATTTTTGATATTGAAGTAAATGAAGAGAAGTTCTTTTTTTGGCTTAAGAGAATTTGGTATTTTCATTGGCTTAAGATGTTTTGGTTCATGCGATGTTGGGTACAATCCTAAAGTTCCTTCTGAGTTTATGGTGGAGTACTTTGCTTGAGAACAATCTATTGAAAAAATTCTTGTATCAAAATGTATTTCAGTGAACAAAATGTGCTGATAACCCTCATACTATAAAATTTGTTGTGTTGTTCTTTATTGAAGAATTTTTTTCTCTTACGAGAATAGTGAACAAACATTTTGTAAGAAACACTTTTATTTGGTTGAGTTTGAATTGTTTAATGAATATCCTTGGAGTGTTGATGTATTTCATGCTTTGTTGGATTGCATTAGGCAATGCCTTAAGATTAGTATGCAATACTACAGATTAGGTGATTTTTCACTAGCTCTGCAAACATGGATATATGAATGTTGTTCCTTTGTTAATGAAAGTATTGCCATTCATATATCGAAAGATGCAATTCCTAGAGTAGTAAGGTGGAAAGTGATTTCTGAAGCCCCAAGGCAAGCGAAAGTGGAGAAGCTCATGTTTAGTACGACAACTTCTAAAGTATAATTTGTAATATATTTTTAAAATATGTTTATGATTCATTTATTCTTTAAGTGTACAAATGTAGTTAATTAGTTATGTTTTCTTTAAATTTCAATTTGCAAACATTTCTTCTTATAATGAAGAGATTTCGAAGTTAATGTTGCCGGATGAAAGGAATTACAATTTGAAATGTTGGCTATCATTAATGAGAATTCATCAAGTGGTTCTAATCAAGCTCAAGAAGAATTGATTAAAGAGTTGACACAATTGAAAATGGAGCCTATAAAGGTAACTAATTTTTAATCAGTATTATAAATATATAACTATTGATACTAATTTTTATTTATTATTCATGTACCTAATTTAGTCAAATAGTAACCAGCAAGTACTTGAAGCCAAAGTTGATGGACAATTGAGGGATTTCAAGTAATTTATAATTGATTGTCATTCCAACTTGTTAAGTGATATCAAATTACTGTTGAATAAAGAATATGAAAATGAGATTGTTCCTACTGAACAAGTTTTCGAAGAACCATTGAATAGGAAAAAAGATGGTGTCTGTTGTAATGTTGGGACTTCAAATACATCTGACAGTAGAGGAATTAGAGATGTTTTTTCTGGTGGAAGAGCTTCTATGCAAGGTATTTTGTATATTATTTTTATATTTATTTTATAATACATCGTATATTATTGTTATTAAATTTTTCAGACTTGAGTATTGATGAAGATCCTGGAGTTGCTGATTTCGGAGATGGTGCCAAATTAGGTAAAATTTATTCAAATTTTTATGATTTCTTGTGCAGTACCCTTTAAATATACTTGTATAATATATTTAAATTTATTTATTATATCATTAGATATTCCAATGTTGACTAAGGATCTTGTTGAAGTTATAGTTGCATCTGTCTTAGCTAATATTGGAGATGGTAATAAAACAAGTATTTTACCACCATCTTTACGCGTCTAATAGAATGAGCATAATAATTATTTAATACTATTAGTAGCAATTTATTTAAAGCATGTTAATACATCAGGGTGAAGATCCTCTTGTAATTTCATCTGTATTATTTAATGATGAAGATAGTTATAACACAGATATTTTACCACCATATTAATATCCATGTGTAATACAATGTACATAGTTATAACGCAGGTATTTTACCACCATATTAATATCCATGTGCAATACAATATACATAACACATTATGTCTAAGGGCGAATATATTTTGACATATCAGATGTGACTAAGGGTGAAAACCCCTTTCAAGTTGGAGTTGGAGGTGATAATGAAGTACATTTTTAATTTTATTCATGACTAATTCATTTTATATACTTTAAATATATTATTTAATTGATCAATGTTTTTTTAAACAGATTTGAGTGACATTTTTGATAAATTGCCTGACTGAGATGGTGTGACAAAAACTAAAAAAAAATCAATTTCAACATTTGCTGACTTTGAACTAACTGATAATTTAACTTAGTTATTAGTTGATACAACTAAAAAAATCAGTCATACCTGAACAACAAAGTAGAATGAAAATTCCAGGGAAGCTTGTTAAATCGTCATGTTTAGAATGAAAATTCCAGGGAAGCTTGTTAAATCGTCCTATTTGCAGGAGTTTGATTCTGATGCTACTGATTCTGTGTCATGTAAATTTTTTTAGATGAAGCACCTTTTTTCTACTGAAATCAGTGTATAAGTTGACACCAATTTGATCAGTTCATTCACAGCTTAGCCCTATAAAGGACTTTCAAAGAAGAGGTCCATTTATTGAACTTTTTTTTTTTATGTGAAATATTGTGTAAACTTATTTCAGTGTATAGCTAACTAGTTGGGTTCTTTTTTTTGTTTTTTTTTGTATTGGTTGGAAGAAAATGTCCTTACCTAGTTGCTGCTTAGGAGATTAAGCCTCCACTATAGTTGAGCATTACTTTGATTAAAGAGAATGAATGATTCTATAATTTGACACATTTTGAATAACAATGGACAGATGCGGTTAGTTTTCACATTTGTTAAACCCCGAAATTTCTTAAGGTTAATTATTAATTGGGATAAATTGTTGGGATTGAGGTATAGCTTAAGTTTAATCAATTTGAGGTGCGGGAGTATGGAATCAAGTGAATTTGGCGATAAAATTT
This sequence comes from Solanum ossicruentum, assembly GCA_025774065.1. Taxonomy (NCBI): domain Eukaryota; kingdom Viridiplantae; phylum Streptophyta; class Magnoliopsida; order Solanales; family Solanaceae; genus Solanum; species Solanum ossicruentum. The sequence continues at coordinate 10,329 of JAOTQR010079748.1, forward strand.
AATTTGAAGTCAAAAGTCCTT
>JAOTQR010079749.1:0-10348 GCA_025774065.1 Solanum ossicruentum
GAGGACTTCCGACTCCAATTTAATTATAACCACCCTATTCACTTAATGCTCTAATCAAACACTGGAAATATACTTAATTTTAAATTACCTGACATCCACAACGAAATTTCCCAATTGTATAGTTATCCTTAATTAAAATAATTACGGGGTCTAACATTCACACTTAGCATGAGGATTAACCTATTTTAATATTTCACTATACCTGATATTAGAAGTATCAGTCTCAATAATTTTTTGTCAATTTAAATTGTCAAGAGCCAAACACGGAAAGGTTTTAACCCTTTGCTTAATCGGTTGCACTAAAGAAGTATGTTCCTCTGTCCAAGAGTCTTTATAATCCTAGCCTGTCATATAATGAGGCTAAATCACGAGATTGATTTTTATAAAAAAAAAAAAGGGAAATATGATTAAGGCTTCCTAAGAATCTTTGAAGTTGGGTCCTATCAGTTATAACATCAGGAAACTTTGAAGCAAAATTAATAGCTCGTTGAATAGGAGTAATCTTTCCTTGACAAATATTATGTCCTAAGAATCTTACTTCAGTTTGAAATAAACTCATATTTTATTTTGATATCACTAAACCATTTTGAATTACAATTTTTTGAAAATATCAAGGTGTTTAATGTACAACTCAAATATTTTAGAAAATACTAAAAATCATCAATATATACAATGATGAAATTCATATAAGGATTGAAAATATTGTTCATAATTTTCTGAAATTCAGAAGGAGCATTTTTTAAGCCAAAGGGCATAACATTCCATCCGTATTGTCCCAATGGAACATTAAAAGCAGTTCTATAAAAATGTTCTTTAAAAATTTGAATCTACCAATATCCAAATTTTAAATCAAATTTTGAAAATATATTGGCATCAAAGTCGAGATAACAAATCCTTTTTATTTGGAATAGGATATCTAATCCATTTTAAATGTTTATTCAAAGGTTTATAATTTATTATCAATCTAGGAACCCTTCGTTCCTTTTCAGCTGCATTATTAAAACAAAAAGCAGTGCAAGACCAAGGAGATTTAGAAGATTTTATCAAACCCTTTTGTAACAAGTTATCAATTTCCTTTTTGCAGAATTCAACTAATTTGGCATTCATTTGACAAGGTTGAGATTTTGTAGGGATACTATCCTTAGAAAAATTATCCTCATAAGGAAATGTAACAATATGCTTTTTTCTATTCTAAAAACGTTGGGATAATCGACACAAATATCAATGGCCATCTGTTCAGAGATCAAATTAATTTTTTGACGCACTTTAGCAGATTTCATTATGTCAAAAATATTCATGCTAAATAATTCAAGTTGTAAAGAATCAACATGTTTTTGTTTTATATCAACCAAAGCATTTATATCTCTAGTTAGTGGACGAGTAACAAAAGCGAATGAAATTTCTTTGCCATTATAAATAGTTCAAAAATCATTTTCATCCAACCAGGTAAATGAATAAATATTAGAAGTGAAAGAAATTTCAAGTATAATTGGAGGATTTAACTGATTTTTAACCAAAAAGAAAAAGTGAGGAATGCACATTTTATTTTGACAGATATGAACATTAGAAAATTTATACTCAATATCAAGAGCATCACCAGAGGCAGATCTGACAACATGAGTAGTTTTTTTTTAAATATTTTGAAGGAACTAATACTTCCTAATGCAACTAACATCTGTGTCACTATCAATCATAGCCACATTAGTTATAGAAAACTGATTATTAATCAAAATTCTACAGTTAATGTACCATTTTTGCGCAGTAATAACCTGCATCATACCAAGAAATGAATCATTTTTTGAATCAATAGTGTTTTGAAAGCTATCTTTTTCAAAAGCAATATTTTTACCATGAGACTTTTCTAGAAGAGAACTATTTTTCTTCTAACTGCGAAACTTGATGGTCACAAATCATTTGATTTTGTTTAAGAATATTTAATCTCCCTTTGCAAGTTTTTCAGTTTCAACCTTTAAATCATCAAAAGTAATGTCTCTAGTTACCTAAGAGGTTAGATCATTTTGTCAACTGGCGATATACTTCTGTCATGGTATAGGTCGGACAGTAATCAAAATTATCTTGATGATTATGAGAATTATCATTTTTTGATGTAGAAGGTTTAAACCAGAACTAGCAGCCAAATTTAAAATCTTGTCGCGAAGTTTTTCATCTGTAACTTCTTTTAAAAGTTCTATTACATTCTCAGATATAATAATTTTCATATTTAAGCCTTCAAATTGTGATTGCAGTTTAGGGAATGCATCATTACAATTACAGGTATCACCTTCAAATTCAGCACAAGAAATATCATTATCAGAATATTGAAGCAAATCAAGATCTTCTTGAGACTCAATTTCATAAATATAATCTGACTCAGAATCAGAAGCGTATAACAAATCATGCATCTTATCATGAACATTTTCATCAAGATTGAAGAATTTAAGCTTTTCAAGCTTACAATTAGGAGCAATATGACCAAAATTACCACGTCTATAACACTTAATTTTGGCTAGGTCACTCTTAGATCTATTCTTGGTAAATCTAGTTGACTTATGATAAGCCTTCCTAGCCTCTCTTTCTTCCTTAGATTTGTATCTAGATCTTTTCTTCTTACAAGGACGATTTGAATTTCGATTTCTATAATATCTAGATTTCTTCTTCCTATTAGGAAAAGGAGGTTCATTGACTCTAAACTGAGTACAAAAACTACCTAATTGGTTTCTTTTCTTTAACTTTTCCTTCTTCCGTTGTCAGGACAGTTAAGGTCATTACAGAGGTTTAACCCTTTTTGAGTGCAGGCTCCTATAAGCTTACCATAAGTATAAGTTTCCCAGTTGATTTCACCATAGGGACCTCTTAAGGCTTTTCTAACCCTTTCAGCAAATAGAGAAGGAAGTCAGTCTATAAACGTTTGCTTCCAGTGACTTAATCTAGTTTCGGGTAACTCTATAACCCTACTTAAAAAGGTGTCTTTATACCATCTAAATTCACCTCAACGGCAACATCATAATCCATTAAGGAGGATACGAGTATTTTCGTATTTATTGGTATATCTACAACTGAAATGTTATAGAATGCAGGTTACTAAGGTATAGATTGCATTCTGCCTAAGTGGTGCTAGAGCAAAACCTAGATTATCAACAGCAGGCTCAGGTTATGTCGCATTAATAATCGCGGCTCTCTGTTCTAAAGTGAGAAAATTGTCCCACCATCCTCGCAGTTGGCCAGTAAAATCTGCAGCAATCATTGTAGCAATAGTTTTATCATCATTCTTATTAGTACTTTTTGTAATAGTACTATACATCATCATTCGATATACAAGAATAATTAATTGATGATTAATCAAACCATCAAAATTTCATTCATAAATTTCAGATCCATTATAAGAGGTATTAGTATGATTTGAATCGCGTTTTTCAATCAAAACATCTTGAGGAGTAGATGCGGATAATAATAAGCTTTCATATGTGGCAATTGAGCATATTTATTACCTTTTTGCCTTTTAATAAAACCTTTAAGCTTATTATGCTCATAATAAGTTTGAGATTTAACATTTTAAAAATCAGGGATTTGCTCGATTTGATCAGCAAAATCAGTTGACAAATCAATAGGTTTTACATTAAAACTAGACAATTTTTCAAAAACGTTTTCCAAATCTTTCATATTAATATTTGGAATAGTCTAAATTTTAAATTCAGGAATTTCTGGAGAGGGTTGAATATTAGCATTGACTTTTTGCACTTCTGACTTGCTTCCTGAAGTGGAAGCCTCGTTAGAAGTCTTAATACTATTATCCCTCCCTTGCCGTTAATATGTTTAACTAAAATAAGTTTATATTTATGTTGAATATCTAATCTCTCACTTATAATTACTATGAAAGATCTAGACTCAATTTTAATATAGAAGAATTTCTTATGGTCTTTTGACTTGGTTCCGAGATGGTAATACAGTCAAAATTAACACTATTGTGTTGGCTTTGACTTATTGACTACGTCTAGCAAACTATGACTTTTAACCCCTTAATTGAGTTATTGTTAAAATGGGGCATCCTTTTCACAATTAGACACATGAGCTCAACATAAGTGGTATCAATTTCTGACTATAGCTGATTTCACTGTATCAAAAATATTCATACTAAATAATTCAAGTTATAAAGAATCAACATGCTTTTGCTTTATATCAACCAAAGCATTTATATTTCTAGTTACTCGACGAGTAACAAAAGAATGAAATTTCTTTGCCATTATAAATAGCTGAAAAATCATTTTCATCCAACTAAATAAATGGATAAATAGCAGAAGTGAAAGGAACCTAAGTATAATTGGAGGATTTAATTGATTTTAACCAAAAAGAAAAAGTGAGGAATACACACTTTATTTTTGGCGTATATGAACATTAGAAAGTTTATACTCTATATCAATAGTATCACCAGAGGTGAATCAGACAACATGAGTAGTTTTTTGAAAATATTTTGAAGGAATTAATCCTTCCTGAATACAACTAACATCTGCGCCACTATCAATCATAGCCACATTAATTATAGAAAACTGATTATCAATCAAGATTGTACATTTAATATACCATTTTTGAGCAGCAATAACTTGCATCGTACCAAGAAGTGAACTATTATTCAAAAATGGGATAAAATTGTTGAAACAGACGCCTCTGATATTGGCTATGATGAAATTTTAAAATCAATTTCTTCTGAGAAAAGGAGTATCTTGTTCAGTTCTATTCAGAAAAATGGACTAATAGTCAAAAAAGTTATGCTACCATGGCAAAAGAAATTTTAGTCTTAGTGAAGAGTATATTAAAATTTCAAGAAGATTTATATAATCAGAAGTTTATAATAAGTATTTAAATTCATAACTTTTCTCTATTTTTGCAAATATATAAGACCAACACAAAATTGGTCGTCTTATAGGGGACGAGGAGATAGAGGCAGAAGTCGTAGAGGATATAACAATGTCTTAGCACAAATGGGCAACAAGAAGCTAATAGTTTCAAACATTGCTAGTTCATCACCAGCAGCAGCATCCACTGGGATCTCGAAAATTTACCAACACCATCCTATGTACCAACTATTTATGAACCTCATAAAATCCAAACAACAATCTGGAGAAACATCATCATATGCGGAGATAATCAATGAAGAAAAACATAGACACAATTGAAGTCTATGCAGAAAATGAAAAAGATAAAGTAATACTTCATCTTGATAAAGATGATCTCCAATGTAAAAATGACTCATGGCGATAAATGAGTTGTTATTTTGATACAACATCATATGTTGCTACCTCTTATAAATCAAGTAAAATTTCAACACTTTTATCTAGTCAACACCAATAAAGTTCATAACATTTCAAAAATAACAGTAAAAAAGGTTATATGCCTGAAGAGTGGGGAGTTACTACCATAAGGGGAAGGGAATACATCCATCCTGATTAAAGAATTCCAACAAAATTCAATTGTTAGGATTATGTTGAAGGTTTTAATAAAGCCCTATTATATGAAAATGCTAATAAAAAGTACTCTTGATTTATAAAAATATGTTTCAATATTTTTAGCAAAAACTATATTCCAAACTGGTTTGGCAAGTGGTGGACATTATATGGTCCGAAACAGATTACAAAAATTTATATTCAGAATGGATTGAGGTCTCCCGAAAAATAGTAAAAGGCCAATAAGGAGACATATATTTTGACAGAATTGCCTTAATGTATTTTTTATAGAATTTTCAATTCCATGGATAATGAGGTGGATCGTAGAATGAATGATAAAAATGAATTTTTCACACTTCAGAGGATTTCATACAAAGTTCTGGAACAAGCTCCTTTATCAAGACCAAGAAAATAAATTAAATGGCCAAGAAAGTATAGATGAAATTTAAAAGGCCATTGAAAATAACAAAAGATTAAAACATGATGAACATGAAGAATCTAGTCCATTTAAATTTCTGTCGAGAAAACTTTTAATGCAAAAAAGAGTTTTGACAAAAGAAGATATTATAGCATCCTATAGAGCCGAAATGAAAAAATATTTAAAGAAGAATATGAGAATTGATGTGTCGGATAATATGTGCATCTCCATGGCGACATCAAATGAAGAAGACACATGTCTTGCAGGAGAAGCACAATAAAGTGATAACAATGCAGAAATGAATATAGAAGATAACAATGCAGAAATGAATATAGAAAACTTTCTTCAACAACTACAAGATAATAAACTAGAAGGGGGAGAATACTCCAACACAAAAGCTAAGGGCAAGGGAAAAATCTGACAAAAGGATGGAATACATTATAAGAATTTTGAAGACTTTAATAAAGATATAGGACCCACATGTCGGAGTAAATGCTTAATGACGTAAGCACTTATGTCATTCAATTTGTCTTTTTAGTATTAAGTCCTTTATAAAAGGACCACTTGTTTTAGTTGAAAGGTAGGCTTTTGGCCACCAACTCTTTGTTTTCTTTCCTATCTTGTAAAATTTTCTCTTAAATAACAATAAGGTTGATTTCAATACTTGGAATCCTTGAAGTTTTTATTAAAATACTTTTCTCATTTTACTTTAATATTTTACTTTAATATATTATTTTATCCAATTTGTTTTAGCCTAATGAGAGGACAAACTTCCCGTGTATTGGGTTAACGTTAACTTAAACTATTAATAGTATGGTAGTAAAAAAGACTATTCTGATGTTCTTGGGATCGTATTACACATATCGCGAATGGAAAGATCTTGGATTAGTCTGGAGTTTCTGTAAAGCCCATGATAGGATATGGTAGCCTATGTTTGAAAACGTAAAAGGTCTATCCATTTGTGGTATTCTTAAAACGTAAATGAACCTGCAAGTATATCAAAGTGATTTTACCAGGGTGACTGGCAATTGGATCTCCTTAATAAATGGACTATCCCAAAAATTTAGCCCAAGGTTAGATACCAAATGAGTACGTTTGAAAAAATGGGTTTCAAACATGTTGTAAAAATAATTGAAGAAACTACTACGGTTGATTATGATCATGGTATTTTTAGATTATTATCTAAAAGTGACTTTGCTCCTTATAGAGAATCTTATAGATTCATGCATATTGGTTTAGTCCAAGTTGCTTTTATGCCCCTCACATTAAGAGGATTACCTGAGAGGTTTATAGCAGCTCTAAGAGATGGTAGAAATCAGAATTGAAAAAAATCCCTATATAGACAGTACAAACCAGCTTGGCTTATGGACTTGTTTATTTTAATGCTTATCCTAATTTACAAATTTCTTTAAATGATTAAAATTCTTTAAATACTCTAATATTGAGCATGAAATTGCATGACTATGATTATTTGCTTGGTACTGAAGTTATATGTATTTGTTATCGAATTTATTACAACCCTTTATATACCTTAAATCTCATGTGTAAAATTATGGATTTTAAAAATGAAATAATTTTGATAGAAACAAATTTTTTCAAATCTAAAGTTATAACTAGAAGACCCATAAAATGGGATGAAATTGATTTTCCTAAAGAATGGGTAATAGAAGAAGCTGCCCTACCTAAGAATAATATAAATCCTGAAATTTTTTATATTGAGCAAACACCTGATGGTACGATAAAGATCAAATTTACTGATCAAAATTTGCTTATGAGTTATGATGATAATATACGATTTCCTTCAAGAATGCTTAGATCCAATTCATCTTATATATCTCCAGTAGATTATATTGTTGATATGCCTTCAAGAGCTTCCACTTCTCCAATAAGAGAGGAAAAAGACTTTTATAAAGTCGATAATATCAAAATTTAAGATAATATTATCACACCTAATATGGAGGAACCTACTGAATCTGATATGAACTTTTCAGCAGGTATTTTTAATGAAAGAACAAAAACTACTTGATTTTAAGTCAGGATCACTGGTTAGGAAAAAGATTTCAGATGAATTCTTTTTACCCAGATATGAACTATTTAGAAGATGATTTTTTAAGAATTTTAATAAAACTTATAGATATTTGCTTCAAGAAGAATTTTATAATGACCTTATTAAAGATAATAAAGCTATTTCATTTGTTCCATGATTTATGGCAAAATATGTTTATAAATATATCTATGTTTTGGAACAAGACTATAAATTATCGGATGGTAAAACTATTGCTGCTAATTTACCTCCACAATCAAGTTTTCAGATTCAAAGATATAATAATAAAGTTCATTTCAAAGCTTTTTGTGACCTAATAGAAGAAAAAAATACTGTTGTGCTGACAGTAAATCAAATTAGAGTGTTAATGCATCAAAATAATTATACAAATATTTATGTAAGTGTATTAGGGGATCATATCCCCTCTCTCCATAGTAAAATTGATAATCTTATTTCAAAAATTAACTAAAAGGAGACATCTGTTCATAACCTCCCAATGTACAAGGTTTTAAACTCTCAAATTACGATTATATTAAGGTACTTCTGCGAAAAAACTTTGCCCCTCTGGACCTTAATAAAGATAAAGAGGTTAGACCTTTACAACTAGATATATCTGGTAGATAGGATAATAGTCCTGATGAGATTAATAAAATTTCAAAGAAAATATGCTTCAAAACCTACATAGAGGATGTACTACTATCGCAGACCAACTCCTCAAGATGTATTATTAGAGAAAAAGGAATTTGTGTTGCATGAAAGTTTTAGTGGAAATCATATTTATGAGTGGAATATAGATAGTTATAGTGATTGCCAAATTTATACATTGGCACATAGAATTCTTATGTACAGTACTATCTGTAAGACAAATAATAATGAGAAAAAGATCATTGCAGATATGATTGTAGCTGACTTTACTGGGTAACTAAAAGGATGGTGGGATAATGATCTCACAGCCAGCCAAAAAATGGCTATCTATACCGCAGTAAAAGATTAAAAAATAGGGACTCTTGTTACCAATATAGTTCATAGCTTGATCATGACTATCATAAACAATTGGGAAAGTTCTGTGAACAATTACCTTTGATGTACTCATCTCATCCAAAAAATCTCATAAAAAGCACAGAGATTATAAGGAAATACCTTATAGACCCCATAGGAAAAGAAAATTCTTAGATAAGAGGGATAAGAGAAAAAAGGGTCATAAGGAAAAGAAAGAATTCTTTAAGAATTCAAATGCATGTTATAAGTGCGGACGGATTGGTCATTATGCCAAATATTGTAAAGTCAAGGATAAAATTAAGAATCTTAACTTAGAGGATAATGTAAAGGATTCATTATGCAAAATTTTCTTAAATTCATCTTCAGGGGGTAATATCCCTGAATCAAGTGATCAAAAAGAAGGATCCTATACTACTGAGGATCTAAAAGCTCTCTATGAGAAAAATTATATATCCTCATCGGAAGAAGAATGTATTCAATGTAGAATGGGAGAACCCTATAATAACAAGGAAGATGATGAATTTACCAATTATATTCTCAATTCAAGGATTTGAACTTGAATGTTCTCAGTAGCGATAACTGGGTTCAAATGCTTAAATCGATTGATGACCCAAATTTGAGATCACAACTCATGGACAAAATTGGTAATACCCATACTCCAAGGGATAATATAAAATCTAAGGTTATGCCTCCTCCTACGAATGGTTATACCATGACTGATGTAAAGAGACAATTAAAATTAAGGTCTCAAGGGGAACATATTCCCACTATAATGAAAGATTTGGTACAAGAAATTAATAATCTCAAAGAAGAAATTGCTTCTTTAAAAGCTCATAATACAATTCTTGATGGAAGAATTATTTAACTTTAAAAAAAAATCGAAGAAGAAAATATCCCTTTCCTTACTAACTTTGACATCCCAAGTTCTAGTCAATTTTCTGATAATATCCAAGTATTGATGATACAATACCTACTTTTGATAATATTCGCGCAATCACCAATGCAATTGTAGAAGACAAAGACATATAAAATTTCTTAAAAACGATCGAGTTAATAACTCGTCATAAACCAATTGCTAAAGTAACTATTTCTATTCATTATAATATAAAAAAATTACTACTCTTATTGATAGCGGTGCTGATTTAAGCTGCATTAAAGAAGGATTAATACCTTCAAGATATTTTAAGAAAACTACTCATGCTCTTAGAAATGCTATTCTTAGAAATGCTAGTGGTCATAAAATAGATATTGATTATAAAATACCTAAAGCTTATATTTGTACAAATAATACTTGTATTCCAAAAACTTTTATTTTAGTCAAAAATATCTCAAACCAAATAATTCTGAGAATACCTTTTTTCTGGAACATTTATTGTCACGACCCAACCTAGGGTCGTGATCAGTGCCCGATAGGGACACCTTGACACATACTACTCTGAAATTCCCAAT
>JAOTQR010079750.1:0-10348 GCA_025774065.1 Solanum ossicruentum
CGGATGGGACTTGTGGTTGAACGTTGGTCTAGGTGTCCAGTCGGCACCGGTCATGGCCCCGGAGTTGGGCCATGACATGTACCTCATCAGCTTAGGCCACACTTTTGACGTTCCTGTCGTTACTTTCCCTCAGTCTCTTTCTCTCCCTTTCTCTCGAACCTTGCCCTTTATTACAGGCTCTTCTGCAAGTTCATTGGCACAAGTTTCTGGTCTGACACTATTATATTGTGTGTTAACCACTTGCAGATAGAATAGTGAAGAAAACCATATACCAATTTAGATCGCCAGATATCAATTGAAATCAATCCATAGCATAAAAACATGGAAGAAGGAAATATAAGAGATATTCCTAAAGTCCAATAACCTCTCCAAAAAAAGTACAGATTTCTTTATGCCGTTCCACAATACTTTATCAGGCTTATTTGATATAATGAGATCAACGATCCTAAGCTTTAGTACCAACTTTATCACAATGCCTAATGGAATGTGAGTGGCACCTATACTAACTTTCCAATGGGAGAACAAATAATCCAACACAGTTAAGTAAACTAACATAATATTAACCAGTCTACAATTACGTTAGCAAGTTTAAAGTAATCGAACAATTTGAGTTTCATAACTTGGAAAAACTTAAACAGTGCAAAGATACTACCCACGAACTGAAATCACTGTGCCAAAACTTAAAATATAAGTCTATCATTGGGAATGCAACCACAAAACTAAAACTAACAAATAAATAAAAGAAGTCTGAGTCCATAAATAACATGAAAAGAGAAAAAGAATAAATTCATAGCATCCTAAAATATGTTGTTTCTCCCCTAGATTTTGGAAACGACGATCTCTTAGAGAGGTCTTTCGCAGCCGTCTGAAGATACTTTGTGCCTAAACAAAAAAAGAGCAAGTGCAATATAAGTGCATTGGTAGGATTACATGTCTACTCCAACAAATAAGATATACGCAAGCAACTAAGGCACAATAATTTATACACATACTAAAATTAATACCGCGCTCACAACTTATACTCATATACCATTCTCAAGTTATCAATTCAATGCAATTTCAATCATAGTCCTCTCAAGGGATCCAAAAAAAATAAGTATGTGTTGGAATGAGACACCTGGTCCAATAATATATCGGAACCTGATAATTGATCTAATAATATGTCAGAATGTGACACCCGATCCAATAATAAGTCAGAATGTGACACCCGATCCAATAATGAGTCAGAATGTGACACCTGATTCAATAATATGTCAGAACATGACACCTGATCTAATAATATGTCAGCACATGACACTCGATCTAATAATATGTACAGAACGTGATACCTAATCTAAATCATAATCACATCCATAATGAATAATGCACCACAGGCCAAGTTCAAGTAATAGGTTCATTGCGTACAGTTAGACTATGATAGAATGTCGATTGATGTACATCTACATTTCCTTTTTACATACGTACAAGAAGTACTACAAATCAGTTAACATGAATATATAAATATTACACCATCACATACATCAATTCAAGTCTTGAACTCTATAGAACTGGAGTTTTTCTTTTTCCCAAAGTTCTAACTCATTCTTGATCTATAAACAATCAAGAAAATACACATAATCAATAATAATGACCTAATTTATCCAGATTATAACAAAATTCTTTTCTTCTTTTTTTTTGGACTACTTTCATGCGCATCTCCCTCAACTAGGACTTTTCCCCATTATTAATACAAGTCCAAATATTTCCCTATATCAACTCTCCCTAGAATCTAACATTTAGGAATCAAAATACATGTGAGTGGAAGCATTAACTTATCCTTGGCAATACAATTGGTGAAAATTGAAGAGAAATAGTCATAGGTCGTTTCTAGTGTCTCAAGAACGAAGTGGGAGAAATAAAAATGAATTTAACATCTTTCTGAGTGAAAACCCACAACTATACCGCCATGACGTCCACTTACTCTACCACAGCAGGGTTATCAATTCTGCTATAGCGAGTTGTACGGAGACAGAAAATTCATAAACTCGTGTTCCAGCCCTCTTTTTGCAATGCACTTTCAACTTATGACATTCAAAAACATACCTTTAGCACCAACATCAATTTTAGGAGTTTGTCGCCTAAATTTAGTTCCGTAAAACCGTACGAACTCTTTATCGTCCTGAATATCTCAAATGATCAAATTTATAATCCAACTCTCAATCCATTACCGGATTACCCTAAACCTCACATGACCTAATTTCCATCTCAAATTGCCTAGGTTCAAGATTTTAAATTTGCTACTCAAAAGTTTTTTGGCTCAATTTTCTTTCCTGTTAACCTATCCATAATGACGGGGTTAGGTCGTACACAAGTTAAAGGGACTATTTGTATATTTGACATTAAAAACCAAATTCATAATTCTCCATTATATGAATATGTGTAAATTGAAGTCAAATTAATTACATACCAATATATCATACCACTAAATATAAAAAATCTTATCAAATTAACTTGATTCGAAAATAATATATTAATATTTTTAAAAACCAATTAAGATTGAAACTACCGAAGTGAAATTTTACATATCGTCCACATGACCTCTTCTATAATTAATAATAATAAGCTTGATACAGATTTGTGCACAGAGAATATAGACGAGTCGTAATTACCATATGACTTTGACTCCTCCTAATTCTCCATTTTTTTCTCCATAAATTTATTATAGTGGTTAGTAATGGAATATTGTCCTCCATGAGTGAGATGGCGGTTGTGTTTAATTAAAAATTAAGTTGGTTTTAACTTATTTTCTTATGTTTGATTGGTAAGTGAAAAAAGATAAGTGAAAAATATTTTTTATTATTTAGCAGTGAATAAAAATATCTTTCAGAAAATATTTTTTATTATTTAGCAGTGAATAAAAATATCTTTCAGAAAATATTTTTTTATTTTTAGCTAAAGAGAAAAACATCTTTTAGGAAAATAGTTTCTGACATGAAAATCAACCCTAATAATTGATTGGCGATATGACCCTAACATTCAACTTGGAATTCGGCCCTAATAATCAATCCAAAATTCAACCCCGAGATTCAACCTAGGGTCTGATCTCAATATTCGATGTTGGACACGGTCAACCAATTTGGGATTCAACCATGACATTGACTCACTATTAGACTTTCAAATCAACCTGACATCTGATGTAAAACCCAACTTTCAATCAAAATCCATTTTGATTTCTGACCCAAAATTCAACTTTCAAATTTAGACTTGATCTTGTCTTTGTCTTTCGAATCGGAACTCGACCACACCAGACTCCAATCCCAACTATCAAATCAAAATTTGATTTTGTTTTTAAAAAACTTTTGGTAAGGGAGTTAGTAGAGGGGGTCAGGGTAGGGATAGAGTTAAAAAAATAATTTTTTTTGAAATATTTTTCAAAAAATAATTTTTAAATTTTTTAGTGAGGGGGAGTGGGGGGTCCGTGGGTTTGGAGCACGTACGTAGTAGTGTTGGAGTAGGGAGTTAGGATTAAAAATAAAAATTTTAAAATATGAAATATTTTTTTCGCATAATATATAAATTGGAGTCTTAACTTGCAGCGAAATTTTAAACTAGAACTCAAAATTTTAACTAATTGATAGAAAACGGGCAAATTGGAGTGCCGATTTGTTCACTTTGAAAGTTTGAGTTTCAACTAAAATTTCTCTCCAAAGGAGCCAATTTATATATTATGCCTATTTTTCTAAACAGAATTAAAATTTTTAATTTTTTTTGGAGAAGGATAGGGGTAGAAATAGAGTAAGGAAAAAAATATATTATAATTTAAAATTAAAAAGAAAATTGAAAAAATGTCTTCATTATTTGCGAAGAGAAGTTGTTTTCCTTGAATTTCTTTATGCGGGACAGAGTGTTTTTTCTGAAGAGAGCATCGGATTGGGATTTTGAAAGGGAAAGAAAGTGTGATGACCCATTAATCTTAAACTATATAACTAATATAATCCTGCAGGGAAAGTTTCTAGATGGGGTGTAAATTCGACGCTTTTTTATTTCACCTGAAAAGATTTTTCTTTCCGGGGAAGGCGGGGGGGGGGGGGTTAAAAAGGATAATATATACACATATACATTAGATTTTATCAAAGAAAAATTATTTTTAAAAAATCTTTGACTTACTTGTTTTTGGGAAAAAAAAGGTGAATCTTGATGGAAAATTAAGGAAGTACACCTGTTTACTTTTACTATTGGTTTATTATTCTACTTTGTTTATTTTAATTCATTTAAGAAAATGATTTTTTTCCATTTTTGATGATTATTAATTTTTGATACAATATTTGTAGAATTAAAAGATATAAAAATATTTTACTATATCTTAAGATCACAAAATTTAAATATGAAAATCGACAGAGTTTGTTAAAAATAAGTTTTACTTCTTCTAGAAAGATGAAACTATAATAAATATTAATTAAAAATATTACTGCATTTATTATGTTTTATCCGGTGTAAAACGTTCATTATATACAAGTTAAAAACAGGGTGGGGAAGGAACAAAAAATAAAAAAAATACTTATTTCGAAAGGGAAGGAAAGTGTATGATTGACACAGTTATCTAAACTATATAAAAGTGGTAAAATTTTAATATTATCCTGCAGGGAAAGACCGAAAGTTTCTAAATGGGGTGTGAATTCACTGCTTTTTTATTCCACCCGACCGGATTATTCGGGGAGTTTAAGCTGTTCAAGTAGGTAATGAATATTAGAGGATTATATTTTTTTATTTTAATTTATTTATTTTATTTTTAGTATTTTATATTTGTAAATTGTGTAAAAATATTATTAATCAAGAAAGTTGATAACTTAAAATAGTTTTAAACACATATTACGTAAAAATATAAAAAAAAACACTATAAATCATGATAATTGATAATTTAAAATTTTTTTAAAATAAAAATTTGATTGATTATTGAAATTAATCTATCAACATCATAATAGAAGAAAAGTAATAATATGTATCATTTAATAGGAAACTACATAAAAAGTATTGTAAATCTAGATAATTCATAATAGTAACAACTTAAAATATTTAAAAGATACAAGAAAAGTTCAATTAACACTCAGAATTAGTGTCACATAAATAGGGTTAGATGAATAAAATATATTATTTAAAATGACATAAACGTAATACAGATCAAAATAATTAAAAAATTAAAATGCATAAAAATTTTGACTTTTGAATAGTATCATATAAATTAAAACAAGAGGAATAACATATGTTAGGTACTATAATTCACAATAATTAATAATTTAAAATATTTAAAAATTATATTAAAATTTAATCGGAACACAAAAAGAACAGATATTAGGCTGACACGGACATCCTAAAAAGTGAATCTTATGGAAAATTAAGGAAGTACTCCTGTTTACTTTTACTATTGGTTTATTATTCTAATTTATTTTATTTTTGACACATCTTCAAAATTATAAAATTGAAAAGTAATTTAACAAATTTTATCTATTTTAAGATCACAAAATTTAAAAGTAAAATAGACGGAGTTTGTTAAAAATAAGTTTTACTTCTTCTAGAATGATGAAGCTATAATAAATATTAATTAAACTATCACTGCATTTATTATGTTTTGTCCGGTGTAAAACATTAATTATAACAATAATGATAAGTCAATAACATATATAGTGGAATCTCACAAGTGCAGTTTGGAGAGAGTAGAATATACGCAAATCTTATCACTACCTCACAACGTAGAAAGGTTATTTTCTGAGAACACTATCTCAGAAACTTATAAGCAGAATAAACTATAAATAAAACATTAATTATAAATAAGTTAAAAACAGGGTGGGGATATAATTACTTTACTTTATTCAGAAGACTTGACGTAGGAACAATCTCATGCATTTACGTTTGCATTTATACATCATAAAACTTTTCTTAAAGCAAGTCAACATTTCATTTACTACTTTTCCAAGTCTTTTCTTCACCAACTTTTTTATTTTTTTACTAACATATATAGCACACGTTTCAGAAGTTCTTCGAATAATTTCACTGCTTTAATTTATTTGTTGGATTGACCAAAAACAAAAGTTAAGATTTTTTTTTTAATTTGTTAGTCTTTAACTAAGGATATATAGAATATATTAAAGTTTTCTTCAATCTCGTGATCCTAAATGTGTCATGTAAAAAATTAAAATTTTTAAAGTTATCAAAATAAAGAAATTGCTACGAATTTGTGTTTTCATGACATTCCAAAGTAGATATAAAAAGTTGAAATCCAACTAGAGTGACATAAGAGATGAATTTTATCGTTAAATTACTCAAGCTAATAAAATTATTATTTTTATTATTCATTGCTTAATATATAAAATTAACAATGAATTTTGGTGCTTAACTATATACAATATTTATCTGTTGCTAGTTCATAATAATTTTATAACGAAGATGAGAGAAATATTCTAGTAACCCATGGATGCAATGAACCAAGGATATGAAATAGAAAATTGCATAATAATTAAAGGATATAATTGGAAAAAAAAATTTTGTAGAGTTTTAAATCAAACACAAGATTAGATGGGAAGGAATTAACTAAACACTCAATAAAAAATAACTTATGCATTATTAATCCTTGTGCTATTCATTTTTCTACCAAATGACCCCTTAATGTTGAGTTGGTTTGACAATGCACAGTAGGATTTGATGATTCACAAATCCGCTAATGTTTATATTTGTCGTCTATAAATAATAAATCTTGAATACATATAAAAAATGATATTGTGAAAAATAATTAAAAATATATATTTTAATATTCTTGTGCTCTAAACTACATTTTCTATATTTTACAGATTTTAAACCGGTTAACGTCTTTGGATCCAGATCAAACATCAAACAACGACTTGTTTTATTGATTGATTTTTCAATATATTTTCTAGAGTTTGGTAATTAAAAAATAATACTAGAAAATCAAATGAACCCAATTATCAGTAATACTTTTTAAAAATAAAATAATAAGAAATCACCTTTTTGGAAATCAATGGAGCTCGATTGGTTTATGGGTCGATTTTCTGTAGTGATAAAATCATTTTTGACCAACGACTTTGAATAGGAATTTAGTTGGGTTTTCTAGAATGGATTTTAGATTTTGATTTTGATCATGATTTTAAGAATGGGACTTAGGCCAGATATTTTTAGATGAAGATTTTGTCATATATTTTATCATAGTTTTTGAAAAAAAAAATATTACAAAAGTTTTATTTATTTTAAAAAGAAATAAGTGTCAAATATACATTTAAATTATTATTTATTAGTTTGAGACACACACTTAGTGAATTATTTTTTTAGTAGGAGAAGAAAAAAATAATTTCTCCATATTTAGCGAATCATTTTTCCAGTAGAAAAAGATTTATAACTCTATAAGTAGAAACTCATTCCTTCTAGTTTGGTAACATTCACAATGTAACCATAAGGTTTTGAGAATTTTGTGTAGAGAGAGAAACAATGAGTCACTATTGTTACGTTAACACTTACGTGAACATCTTTGTATTCCGAGTGAATTGGTGACATTATTTCTCTCGATATTATGTACTCTTTTATATAGTGGATTGCTTATCTCGTCTTGTGGATGTAGATCAGTCGATCGAACCACGTAAAATATTTGTGTCTCTTTATGGTATGTTTCGTGTTTATCTTTATATTAATGGTCATTTGAGGGTTACTTTGCTAGCTTTCGCAGGACACTTGATTCCTGTCGATCCTAACAGCCTCTCTATTTTATTTCGCTCTCACCATGGTGTGTGTACAACACTCTCTTTTTATATTGAATGAATATAGTTTAGGTGATAATATTAGAAGGTTCCTCCAATATCATTGGGCTAATAGGAAGATACTTGGTTCGAGCCAAAAATCGTCCGATAAGATTCGTGTGGTAATTATATGCTGTCACATTCTTGAGTCAATGGCAAACACAATAAAGTGGAAAGCGTCCTTTTTATATTGAATGAATATAGAAATGAGAATAACAATTTGCCTTCCTGTAACGTCTTCGTAGAACATTCAGGGCCGGTGCTAAAACAAAAATAACTATACATTTTCGAGTGTCATAAATTTAAATGAACAAATAGATTTAGTTAATAGATGAAAGAGTAAGCTTTTTTAAAGTTATTTAGATTAAAATTAAGTAGACCTTACATAAATCAAATAGTGTACGGAGTTAATTATTATTTTTTCCTATCAATTTCAAATTTATAAAAATCTCTTAAAAAATTATGATAATCCAAATATATTAATTCAGTAATGTGAATACATTAATTCAATTCTGCACAAAAATTAAGATTTTTAAGTATCAACAGATAACATTAATAGCATGATACATTAAATATAGAGATCATTCATAAATCAGAATTAGTGTATCCATATTGTTGAATTGATGTATTCAAACGAAAAAAGGGAATTTTTAAATTTTTTAGAATAATAAAAAAATGATAAATAAAGACTAAAAAATAAATTTGAAATGATATTAAAGTGGCTAAGAAATGAATTTTAATTTAATTGATTTAATTCCTTATTGCTTTGTGCTTTTGTAATTTTCAGGAGACTAATTAAATTAGTTTGTCTTTATTATGACAATTATAACATATCAAACAAAACAATGATGGCTTTATTAACAAATACATGAGCAGACATCAAGACAGAACTGACTTCTTTTCTTATTATTCCTATTGGGATTCTCGCGATATTATCATTTCACAATTGCAGATGTGAATGTATTTTTTAATCAATAACAAAGTTTATCATGTATATTTTTAAAAGGATATATTAAATTTTTTTAATTAATCAATTTAAGTTACATATTAACTTAATTTATAGATGAATTAAGGTGGATCAAACTGTAAGTCAATAATTAATGGATTTATAATCCGCTCACACTTATACGAATTAAATACTCAATTAGAAAAACAATTAATACGTGACCATTTATGGGCAGTGTGCATATTCTTACATTACAAAATGAAGCTGGCATATAATAATATATGTAAATTTCATAACAGATCTTATAAAGGAATTTGTTACCTCCAGTTAAATTATAATAAAAGTGTTAAAAAAATTATAATAACTCAAATTTGATGAAAAATATGTGGTAATGAACCCTCTCAGAGCTCATATAACATTTATTTGTAATTTCTCTTCACATCTCTGTAACGTTTATATATCATAATTTCTTTGTAAATATCAGTATGATTTTAGTTGTCCATATCAGAAAAATGCATTTTATTTTTACTTTAGTTATTAGCATATCAAGAGAAAAATAATTTTTCATATTTTATTTTTGACATTAGTTATTTATTTTACTAATATTTAAAATTAAGTATTAATTAAAATGAGTATTATGATAATATATTATATTAATTATTATTTTAAAAAACATTGTAAAGTCCAAATCAAACAAATAAAGGCGAACAGGGAGTAACAAGGTCCTTAATCCACACCTCTTATGGAATCTCTTGAAATAAGAAGCCGTAAGGTGTACCTATGAAATAAATTTTACTTCTTTTTATCCACGATAAATATGAAATAACAATATATACCTAACATGTACAACACACGAGTAATTTATTAAATAGTGGAATAGTGAATTAATAATTCTTGTAAATTTGTAAAAATCACAAATAAAGGAATCAAAAGTACACATGATTTTTTTTTTTTAAAAAAAAGAAACTAGTCCTAAATAAGATTCTCCATTAAGATTTCATATTTAAGATTTTCGAAAAATAACTTATGTTACTCTTTTAAATTACTTCTTTCTTTTTCTTTCTATTTTTAACTTGGACAAAAGTTTGGGGAAACATAAACATGCAATAAGACAAACATAGATAGTCAAATTAAGCAAAGAAAACTATTGTCTTCATTGGGAAAATGAGCAAACCACATAAAATTCATGTTTTTGTTGTTTTACGTGGAATAGAAATGAACATTTTACAGAGAATGTAACACATGAAATGTCTAAATCATATTACATTCTATGTCATCATCTTCAATATTCAGAAAAGGTAAGAGAATGATGATGATATGAGATAAATCAACTTCTTTGGGACATCTTTTTTCCCCTTTTAGTTTTTTTTTTTTTGTCCTACCAATTATAATCATCCAGATCAAATGAGGAAAGAAATTCATGAAAAGGTGAAGGTGGACATACTAGTCCATAATCATCAATTGAAGGAGCTACAAAGTCAATTTTACTCTCCACTTGAAACGGTTGTGTCCAAAAACTCCCACTTGTAATTTCATCCAAAGCTAATTCTTCTTGAAAAATGTCTTGTTGATCATCAAGACAGGATAATTCTTCACTTGATGACTCCTTTGGTGACCATTCTGA
>JAOTQR010079751.1:0-10345 GCA_025774065.1 Solanum ossicruentum
AATAGTTGTGTCGGAGTTGGCAAATGCCTTTATGTACCAAGGAGAGATCTATGTTTCATGCCAAGTGATATGAAATCTAGTAGCCTTATATGCCTCGTTGTATGACCTTGTTACTACCTCAACATAACCTTCCCTTCCTCCAAGTACTTATCCACAACATAGTAAGAGATAAAACTAGCATTAGCAGCCAATAGACACATCTTGGCAGCCCAATTATATAACAAGCAACACACAGGCAGCAAGCATTTAATTAGCGACGTCAAGGCGTTTCTTCAACCTTTTCATCTATAATCATATTTTCGAACAACCATTCTCATGTACATGTCATATACATCTTGTTTAAGACTCTTCACAGTCTTACAACAGCCCACAAAGCACAACACATAACAATTTTACACAAACCTAAAAATGGACAACATAACGTTACCTTCCTTCGCTACATTTCGACATCGACAATTCCAAACCTATTCCAACTTTAACCAAACTGTTCCAGCAACATTTATACAAATAAATAGTCCTAAAATAGTCTTATAATAGCACCCAACAAGTCATGAAGGACGTGAGCTAATAACCTTCCATCCAACAGCCCACAAGTTCCAATCAACATTCCCCGTAAGATAACACAATAAAACGCGCTTGGTAAGTGAAACCAAAATCAGGGAAGCAACCTTACGGTGATAAGTACAACTCAAACCATACTAAGAATATCAATTTCTCTTCATAATACAGCCCACAAACCATAGAGAAGTCACTAAAACAAAAAGAAAATGTGCAACAACTTTCAAAATAGAATCTGTCCAGATTTTCCAACACCAACATACTAGCATATACTTCTTATTTTTCATAAGAAAATTATACTAAACACGTGTATAAACTTACTTACCACTACATTCAAGGTATAGGGCTTCTATAAGAACCCTAGAAGTTCCTTTTTATTGCTTTATAAGTCAAGACAGGTTGAGAGAAAAGTTGGAGACAAAGCTGATTTTTTTTATGTGCTCAAGTTGAGAAATGAATTGGAGCTGCTTTTCAGCCCTTTATAAAGGGGTCTTTTGCCGACCTTCCCTTGACCTTTTGACCACCTTGCCATAGATTATTAAGTTGCTTATCCACCAGCTTGGCCCTTGCACTTGGGCCTAAATGGGTCTCCAAGTTGATGGGTTTGGGCTGCCTATCTTCCAATTTCCTCTTCACTTAGTTTTTGGCCCAATTTGTTAAGTGTATTGTGATGTATTTGGGCCCTTTTTGTTATACTTCTTGGGCTGAAATGTAGTCCATTTATGATTCTTAAACATGGGCCAAAGTTACACCCTTAACACTGACTTTATTCATAATCGAACTTGGACAAATTCAACGTCGAGCCTCATCTCCGTTTAGCTAGCAAATTTAAGCTAAGCAAGTAAGTGACTCACCTACTAGCTTCCAAAGTCCTACAAGCACCTCAATTCTCTCACTTCATTTAAAGTTGTAATCTTCTCAATTCAACATAAAACATGTGTACACTCGACCCTCTTAAGCGTTGGACGCACGTATAGCCCATTAACACAAGATTCAAGCACTTTTAAAAATTGGCGCTAATTTGACCAAACCATGTCATGCTTAATTTGAATTGTACTAGTATTGTAAGGTGTGGGGTGTTACATGTGTTCTTCGTGGTGACCAATTCCTTCATATACTTCGCATAGCCTGACATTTTTTCCAAAGCCTCAATGAGAGGGATGTTGATAGATAGTTGCTTAAGTATAGAGAGAAAGTGCTTGAACTTGCCTTCCTTATCCCTCTTTTTAATTCTTTTAGGGAAAGGAGGAGGAGTCCTAGAGACGGGTTTAAACTTTTGTGGTGCTTTAGCTACTTCACAAACCCCATCCTTGCCACGATCGTCTCCTTTATCAACATCCTCTGTTATAACCATCTCCTCACAAACATCTTCGTCATTAACTGGCATAGGAGGATCAATAATGCTCTTTCCACCCTAGTAGTAACCTCCATACATTGCCCCTCATTCTTAGGATATTACACTGTGTTTTTAGGCAATGTACCCTTCTGATGCTGATTCAACTAAGTTGACACTTGACCAAACTATTACTCAAGTTGTTTAATAGCTACAGGGTGAGACTCTATTTTCTGATTTATGTTTGAAATATCTGATTACATGCCCCTTAGAGTTTCATCTTGTGTCTCAGCCTTCTTCAACAAGTGGTCAAATATCTTCTCAATTCTGGAATTGCCTGTACCTGTGTCACGGTTGTGTGGTGGCACATAAGGACCATTTTAAATCCAAGATTGATTGAGAATCACAAGATTTGAGATCAAATTAATTCACAAGTTTATTCTCACAATCTTCTCTCTCAAGTATTGAGTTCTCCAAGTAAAAACCATAAATATACTGAATAATGACATCCTCTCTTATACAATAACATAAAAGTACTATTTACAGTAATTACAATCAAGTCCTAAATAAAATAGAAAAACTGGTCAGCGGACTCGAAGAAAGGTCTCTACGAGTTGTACTGTATTCTACGACTCGTAGTTGGGGTCTCATAATTAGCTCTTGGGATCTTGGACTTCTCTTCTACAACTTCACTTTATGACTCATTAATCAATCCATGACTCGTACTGCATATTCATAGGCTTCAACTTCATCAAATTGTCCCTCACTGGAAATCTTCGTGAAATCCATCAATATGACTCATAGAATGCTCTATGACTCATATGCTTATCTCGTTGAATTGATCTTAAAATTCATCCTTCACTAGAATTTGTCATGAAACTGCCTCTACGACTCGTAGAATGCTCTACGATCTATAGAGCATCCCGTAAATCATAAAAGAAATAGCAATCTTCTGCAATTT
The DNA here is from genome assembly GCA_025774065.1 of Solanum ossicruentum. Taxonomy (NCBI): domain Eukaryota; kingdom Viridiplantae; phylum Streptophyta; class Magnoliopsida; order Solanales; family Solanaceae; genus Solanum; species Solanum ossicruentum. Next base: position 2,853 of record JAOTQR010079751.1, read on the forward strand.
TGCCCCAATTCATGGCCAACTTATATTCTTGCAAATCTAACACAAAAGCACATAAAATCCACAAATATTGCATTGAGAACACACAAAATCCTGTTTCTAAAGCATCAAAAGTATTGTAGTTTAACATCACATCAGGCACTCACGAAAGCATATAGCTCTAGGATTCTTAATAGATCTCAGCTGCTGACCAAGTTGAAGGATCCTGAGAAGTTCACTGTGTAAGTAACTATTGGGAATTGTTTGAATGCCAGATGTTTATGTGATCTGGGCATGAGTACCAATCTCATGCCTAGCTTCATATTCTTGAAGTTGGGACTTGGAAACTCGAAGCATACCACTATCTTGTTATAATTGGATGATCATTTTGTGCAAGGCCAAATGGTGTGATATATGATTTTTTAGTCCAAGTGGGATCTCTCACGTGGACTTTGTTATTTTGGATTTTGAACCTGACTCAGGGGTTCCATTTAATCCTGGACACCCCTTCCTTACAACAGGAGGGGCACTGATCGATGTTACAGCAAGAAGGCTCACTATGAGAGCCCATGACAAGGTTGAAGTATTTGATGTGTATAAGCCTTTGAAGCTGCCCACTACATATGAGTACTTGGAAGCCATCATAGTATTAGATACAGTGGGTGCAGTGAGCCAAGTGGAGTGTACAAATCCACTAGCTAGAATGTTACTGAATCAAGGGCTAGTGGATGATGTAGAGGCCAAACAAATAGAAAATGTGTTGAACAATCACAATGTTAACATGCTAAAGAAAGTAGTTGAGCGTATTGGGAACTCCACCCAAGCCCTTAGCTGAAGAAGCTCCTCAGCTAGAGTTGAAGTCATTGCCATCACATCTCAGGTATGTCTTCCTTTGTGAAAATAACATATTACCTATAATCTTGTCTACTTCATTAACTGCAACCCAGGTGGAAGTTGTTATAGTCATGCTAAATAGGAGGAAGAGGGTAACAGATTGGCAAATGTCAGACATCCATGTCATTAGCCCAGCCCTGTGCATTCACAGGATCTTTACGGAGGAAGGCCACAAGATAGTGGCCCAGCCATAAAGAAGATTGAATCTGATCATTAAGAAGGTGGTAAAGAAAGAATTGATCAAGTGGTTGGATGCGGGGATCATCTTTCCCATTTCTGACAGTAAGTGGGTGAGCCCGATGTAGTATGTCCCCAAGAAAAGAGGGATGACGCTCATCACCAATGATAAAAATGAGGTCGTTCCAACCAGAACGGTGACAGGGTGGCGCATATGCGTGGACTACAGGAAATGGAATGATGCGACCCGGAAAGATCACTACTTGGTGCCCTTTATTAATCAGATGTTAGATAGGCTTGCTGAGTAAGAGTACTACTATTTTTTTGATGGGTACTCGGGGTATAGTCAGATCACAGTTGCACTCGAGGAACAAGAGAAGACCACCTTCATATGTTCGTATGGAACTTCTGCTTTCAAATGCATGCCCTTCAATCTGTGCAATGCATCAGCCACTTTCCAAAGGTGCATGATGGCTATATTCCACGACATAGTGAAGGGGTTTGTAGAGGTTTCCATGGTGACTTCTCAGTCATTAGGGATTCATTTGAGATCTGTTTGTATAATCTGGATAGGGTGCTAGCAAGGTGTGAGGAAACTAACCTTGTCCTTAAATGGAAATATGTCACTTTCCGGTTAAGGAGGGGATAGTCTTGGGGTACAAGGTGTCTAAACGTGGCTTGGAGGTAGACAAAGCCAAGATTGAGGTAATAGAGAAGTTGCCTCTACTTATGTCAAATAAGGGAGTCCGAAGTTTTCTTAGAAACGCAGGGTTCTAACATAGATCATAAAGGACTTTTCAAAGATTTCAAAGTCGTTGTTTGCTCTCCTAGAGAAAGAAGTACCCGTTAACTTTGATGTTTCTTATTTGTAGGCTTTTGAGATGTTGAAGAAGTAGCTGGTTGAGGCACCTATCCTGATAGCACCTGATTGGGAGCTCTTATTTGAGCTCATATGTGATTCTAGTGATATAGCTATTGGGGCAGTGTTGGGACAACATAGAGAAAAGGTGTTCCACTCCATATACTATGCCAGTAAGACTCTAGATGCAACACAATGCAACTACACAGTCATTGAAAAAGAGATGTTGGCATTAGTATATGCATTTGACAAGTTCAGATCTTATCTGGTGGGTACCAAAGTCATAGTATTCATAGACCATGTTGTTGTGAAATACTTGTTCAACAAGAAGGATGGTAAGCCTCGACTAATCAGATGGATCTTGTTGCTTCAAGAGTTTAACATCAAAATCAAGGGTCGAAAGGGGTGTAAGAACCAGATTATTGATCACCAGTTTTGCTTTGAGAATGATGCTCACATAGGTAAGAAAATGCAGATTAAGGAAGAGTCCCTAAATGAACAGCTATTGGCGTGGGAAGTAGATGAGTTACCATGGTATGCTGATATTGTCAACTACCTAGTAAGTGGGGTCTTTCCCCCTGATGCTAACTATCAGCAAAGGAAGCAACTGGCTCATGATGCAAAGGCTTACATATGGGATGAGCCATATCTCTTCAAGCAAGGGGCCGATCAAATGGTCAGAAGATGTGTTCCTGTGGTTGAGTTGCACAAGATGTTAGAGACGTGTTATGCTTCTCCTTATAGGGGCCATCATGGAGGTGAGCAAACAGCTCACAAGGTGCTACAATTAGGTTTCTTCTGGCCCACTCTCTTTGAAGATATTATACAATTTGTAACAGTTTTTATGATGTATGCTAGAAGACTGGCATCATCTCCAAGAGGCATGAGATACCTCTAAACAACATCTTGGAGGTGGAGGTCTTTGATGTATGGGGGATGGACTTCATAGGTCCATTCCCACCATCTTTTGGTAATCACTACATCTTGGTGGCAGTTGATCATGTTTCTAAATGGGTTAAAGTGGTAACTTTGCCCACCAATGATTCCAAGGTGGTGAGCAAGCTCTTGAAGAAGCAAATCTTCACGATGTTTGGGACTCAGAGAGCCATCATCAGTGATAGGGGTGCATGCTTCATCAACCAAATGATGAAGAATCAGCTAGCTAAGTATGGAGTGAGGCATAAGGTAGCTACAACATATCACCCTCAGACAAGGTGAAACAGATTCTATAGAAGATCATCAATGCCACAACGAAGGATTGGTCCATCAAGCTTGATGAGGCCTTATGGGTGTATAGGATAGCCTTCAAGACATAATTGGCACATCTCCGTATAGGTTGGTCTATGGAAATGCATGTCATCTCCCTGTTGAGTTGGGATACCAAGAGTATTAGGTCATCCAAAGGCTCAATCTCGATCTAGAGCTCGCAAGGAGAAGGAGACTGGAATAGTTAGAAGAGTTGGATGAATTCTGGCTCCAAGCTTATGATAACGCTAAAACTTATAAGGAGAAGACTAAGAAATGGCACGACAATTACATTGTCAAACATACTTTTGAGTTAAGACAACAGGTACTTCTTTTTAGCTCCCATCTGAAACTATTTCCAGAAAAGTTGAGATCTATGTGGAGGGGGGCATATATTATAGTGAATGTGATGCCACACGGAGCTGTGGAGCTGAAAGATGAAGAAACAAACCAACACTTTTTAGTGAATGGACACCATGACAAGCACTATTATGGTGAGGACATGAGTCATGATGAAGAGGCCATGGACTTGGCCAATGATGAGTGATGTGATATTGAGTCACGTCGCGATGGCAAAATCAGGCGTTGTACAGGAGGCAACCTGCGGTGAGTTAATGATCTTAGTTTTAGTTTTTTCTTTATTTATATTTTAAAAAAATCATAGAAAATTAAAAAAATAGCACCAAGTGTAGGTCCGCGACCAGTGTGTGTCGCGAACCCTGTGCATTTTGGTGCGAAAATTTTGGATCTTCAATTTTTGTCAATCTGTTAGGTAGTTTTTGCATTTTTTTGGCCGGATTAACTTTCATCACTGTTTTGTAGCATATTTAGGAGCTTCAAAGATTTTTTAGGGGTTCGTAGCTCAAAAAAATAATTTTTTCGAGACCCCAAAATAGTGGTTGCCTGCGATAGGCACGCAATGTGCCACTGTCACGGACTAGTGTGGACTTTACCATCCAGGTGAGTTGAAAAATGTGAAAAAAAATAATTAAGTGCATGTACGCATCAGGCCGCGTTACACACCTAGTGCATAAATGTACAAATTTTTCCTTCTCCACACGCATCCTACCCCACTATTTTAACCCCCCCCCCCCCATATTTTTTCCTTCTATTTTCTCTCCCTAACCTGATGCAAACAACCCTTCTTTCACTTTGTTTTCTCTATTTTTCCCTCCCACACACCCACAAATACAAATTAATTCGCGTCGTACCTTGATTTCTTAAAAGATTTCGTTCTCTGCTCTTGTATTCTTCAAGTAAGGTTAGTGTTTCTCCCAATTTTGCTTGTTCATTGCTTGGCTTTGACTACTTTTTCTTGACTTTGGGGTGAAATTAAGTGGGTTAACTTGTTTTTGTTGCATATTTGTTGTTGGATTGTTGTTGGGTATTAAGATTTTTTGCTTGATCTCTTGAATAAAATAATTTTTGTGCATGATATTGTTGGCTGCAATCCCTAGGTTGGGAACATTTGGGGATTTTGTATTCTTGTGCTTAAATTGTTCAGAAAGTGAAGGATTATTGTTGGTTTTTGCTAATATCTAAGTGTGGGGTAGTTGTGGAAGCATAATGTCATTTTAACCCCTATGATTTGTTTGTTGCTAGAATCCTCTTGTGTGGATTGAATGCTTAGCATTGTTGCATTGTCTGAGATTTTAGAAGCTTGGGGTGATGATTATGTCTGAATTAAGGAATGGGGGTTACATTGTTGAACAATTTGTGGGGTTATGCTGTCAAATTTTATGGTGGTAGCCCATAGTGAGTTGGGAAGTCTGAGTACCTTCTCACCCCATGGCTTAAATCTAAGTGTAGAGTCGAGTTTACCTGATGGTTGTGTATCAAGGGCTATGTATCATGCACATATATTGATGATGTTTATCTATTTTTGCAGGATAATATGGCCTCTCGTGTGCGCTGAACTGGATAGTCTAGTGGGGTAGGTTCTTTCAGGAGACAGCCACGGGACACCCCGAAAGTGCCCAAAGCCCCGGATCACCCTAGGGGCCAAAGACCCCGCTATGGGCTCAAAGCGGTGGACAAAGAAGGGCAGCGTTGGTATCAGGTGCATAATGAGACTAAGTATTTCTAGGACGTGCCTATTGATGCCGATTCATTGGTACGGAACTAAGTATCACCACTGCATGGATTATCACTTGATATTCTTATTTGAGGAGTCAATGCCTTGTAACCTTGGTCTCGTTCATGAGTTCTATGCTAACATGAAGACTAAGGCACGACCTCAAGTGTTTACAGTCTAGGGGATTGAGGTGAACATCATCGATGGCTATTAATAGGATCCTTCTCACCATAGTTGTCCTTTTGGCCACTTTTATAGATCTACAAATTCGTCCTCCATATAGGGTCATTCGTCGTACCCTAGTGAACTCCACGGCTAAGTGGATTCACCACGGTTACAAGCGCTACCATCAATCTTTCCCGTTTGCACACATAAACAGGAAAGATCGAGTTTGGGTGAAGATTATGACACACTCCTTCTTCCTGGGATAACACATCACCGTAGTTACGAGGGACAGAGTGTGTTTGGCCTATGCATTCATGATTGGGAAAGAGCTTAACTTTGGAGCCATTTTCAAATCATCCATGAGGAAAGCTCGAGTCCACCGCGAGCACAGGTATGTATTTGGGGGTCTTATTATTAAGTTGTGTAACTGTACAGGTGTTCCTGTGGAGGATCTTGACTACTTGCCCCGCATTGAGGCCCCACCTTATAATGTGACAAACATTAAGGGGCCAGACGAGTCTAGGGGACCTGTGTTCACCAAAGTGGTGAGGAACCATTGGGATGAGCTCATTATGGGGCACATGTTCGAGCTCGAGATGCTGCATCACAAGATAGGTGAGCACCCTTCCACCCAGCAAAATATAGATGAGATAGAGGAATGTTACCCTTTAAATGCCCATGCTAATTCGGTATTGTGTATTAGGCCTCAGTTTGTCAAGCCCATAGAGGATGATATCCCCATAGACCCCGATGAGGCACGGGAGGCTTCAAATTTGGATGAAACGAGATCGAGGAGAAGGGGCCAGTCACTATCGAGGTGGGACTATCCTGCCAGGCCCCAAGGAGTGAGCATCGCACTTCCATTCCACAGGTTTCGTATGGCTAGCACAGAAGGTAGTGCTCATCTTAAGTGTGGGGTGGGAGTATCTTTGCTGATTATGATTTATGTTATTTAATTTGGCTATGTATCTATTAAGACTGCTTTAGTTTCTGTTTCTTGTTTTATTGTGGACATCATTTTGATTTTAATTTGGTGTATAACTAAGTATGCTTATGCTTGAATAGTAGTAAGAGTATGAATGTTTAGTTAATGCATTGTCTTATTTATGATTACTTGTGTTCTTTGATTATTATGTTATGTGAATGTTATTAGTGTCATAGTTGAGTTATGGGGCCCTATGATGGATCGTCCTAAGTGTATTCGTCAATGTGAGTCTCATATAGAGTGTCGGTAGTTGCATAAAAGGCATTGTACGCATAGTATATGAAGTAAGGATAACTAAGTCAATTGAACTCTAAGTAGTTAATGCTTGAATCTTGTACTACATGAATATATATGCTAAATTTTGAATTCATGTGAATGAGGTGATAGTGCTTCTAGCATTAACCTTGTGATAAGAGTGTAACGTGAGCGAGTGAGCTAATTTGTTAGTCTATGTTGCAACAGTTGCTAGAACTTGCCAGGTATGTGGATTAGACTTGGTAGGAATTGAACTTGGAGGAAAGGATCTAGGAATTTCTGCGGTAGCCTTGTTTTGAAGCTTTTTACCCACCTAATCTAAGCATCCATAGTTAGCCCCATTGAACTTTAGCATTTTTCCTTGGTGAGCCACATTTTTAAGCCAAACCCGTTTCTTTGATCTTAAATCATGTTTGATCCTAATTCCTATGTGCTTTTACACACTAATACAAAGGGAAGGAAGCTTGAATAGGAAACCTAAAGGATAAGTGGTAGTATAGATAATACAAGAAAAAGCTGAAAACCTTTTGGCCTAAACCAGTACTGGTCTGTCACTAGTGTGCATCGCAAACCCATCATACAGGGCCACTGGTTTTGAAAAAAAAAAGCAATAATATTAATAATAACAATAATAACAATAATAACAATAAGAATAATAACAATAATAATAAGAATAATGACAATAATAATAACAATAATAACAATAATAATAATAATAATAACAAAAGAAGAAAACTTTTTGGCCTGAACCAGTACTGGTCCGTCACCGGTGTGTATCGCGGATGCAGGGCCACTGGTTTTGGAAAAAAAAAAGAAAGCAATAACAACAACAAGAATAATAATAGTAGTAGTAGTAGTAGTAG
>JAOTQR010079752.1:0-10344 GCA_025774065.1 Solanum ossicruentum
ACACAAACACACCCCTTTCATCATCATATACATTTATTCCTTTTTCAACATCATTCCATCATCATTCTATCATCATTTTATCATCATTTAATGATTCAATGAAACGACCCAAAAAAGTTCCCAAAAGTATGCCTCGAAATGCCCAAAATTTAAATTCAATATATCTCAAAAAATCATTTGTTATTTCCAAAATATGGCTTCATATTCTTGTTCAGGGGGTAAAACTTCTGGGGAGTAGGGTCTAACCCCGATTTTAGAGCAAGCAATTAGCTATTTCAATTTTTATAATTTTCAATTTCTAGAGACGATCCGCGACAACACCATGACGCGCAGTTGTTGCGAACATGTGTTAATTTGGCCTTAGTGATAGGTCCATGTCCTGGACCTATGTATTTCACTACCAGTGATTTCAATCTCGGTCCCAGGCTTTGGGATCTTGGGCCTAAGTGTTCCCTAATGTGTTTTGAATAATACTTAGTCTTGTTTCACCCTTATATCATCCAAAACATTTCCCAATACTTCTCAGAATACTTAGCCATATTTTCACTTCAAAACTCAACACTCAAAACCCTCATCTAGAATTAACAATTCTCTTCAAGCTTCAAGCCTCCATTTTCAAACCTCATCAAGAATATTCCCAAAGCTAAGCTATGTGATGTTGCACCATTGGGTCCTTTTACCCAGGGTGCCTAAGCCTCCTTTTTACTAATATTGCTTGTGTTAAAGTTGATTTTTTAAGTGGTTCTTGTATATTGAGAAATTTACTGCACAGTGATTTCAATTCATGAAAGTATGGTTGTTTTAGCATGTTTTGAGCTCTAAATCTTAGATCTAATGTTGGATTTGATGAGGAGTTTTGATGTGAATGTCTTGGGGGGTGTTGTAAGGTGTTGAAAGATGGTTTCACTATAGATTTTTTGTCATGATTTCAACTCCAAAATTCATGGTCTTTTACCCCCACTACACACCCCAAGGTGTTTGATAAAATATCCAGTTATGGTTTCTTGAGGAAATGAAGGTCCAACGCATGGGATATGATATCAATGATGATATGATAATGAAATGAGCTTATGTATATGATTATTTCGGGAGCAATATGGGCTAATGAAGCATGGGGGTCATATTGGAATTGGGACCCAAGAAAAACTTGGCATTTATTACTTGGATCGTATTTGCAATTTATTTACATACTTGAACAAATAGAAACTTATGGGGTGCGAATTCTGCAATTGTAGCGTCTGTAGGCTTTCTTATAATTTGGAAGTGTTACCCTAGAGCATATGATGAATCCTATATAAAGTGTAGAATCGACCATTCCCAATCCGCAAGTGATGGGGTGGGAACATCACTAACCTACTAAGGGATTAGTACTTTGAAAATTTAGTTTGGTCTCTTCTACACATATGATATCCTATATGAGCATGGGTTACTTAAGCATGTTTTACTTATGCATCATTTATACTTGTCATCTTGCTATAATATGCCCATTGCTGATTGTATGCATTTTGATCATGATGTTTATATTTTATTGCATTGCATCCCGCATACTTAGTACATTCAAACGTAATAACACATACTCTTGCCTACATGATATCATCATGTAGGAATCGATGCTCAAGTTGATCATCCTCCCTCTCTATGTAGCTACTCGGTGCTATTCCAAGCTTGTTGGTGAGTCCTCCATTTCAGGGACCTTAGTCTATGATTGTTATTATCTATGTATTGAGACACTTTCTTACGTTCGATTTTGACTATGAGGGTGAGCCTAAAAACTTTGTCTTGGCCCCCGCTCTATCTATGTATTTTGAGGTGCTTGTTGGACAAGTTGTGTGATTATGATATGAGCCATCACTCCTTGTCTTTGATGTTGATGTTTTGGCATGCTATCCATTAGCCACTTTGCCCCTTAAACTTGTTTTATGTCTTTTACATGCTTCTGCAACCAATGATGTGCAATGGTAAGTTGAGAGGCTTGATTGGGGTTACTTAGGGTTCCTCATTCATCATGTCATGTCTAGGATCTAGGCTTGGGTCGTGACAAACTTGGTATCAGAGCACTACTTTGATAGATCCTCGGAGTCCAACACACTGTGTCAATTAGAGTCCTATTCATGGTTGTGAAGCGTGCCATGGCTATGAATAGGAGGCTATGAGGCATCTTAGGAAATGTTTCCTTTCTTCATATTCTAAGTTGTGCTATAGAGTTGTGGTAAGTTTTCCCCTAATGATTGTTCTTTACTATGCTAGATCATGCCAAACACTAGAGGAAGGCGGGCCCAAGCTCCTGAGGGGCAACCTACCAATGTTGAGCTCCGAGATGCTCTTACTATGCCCCTTATGCTACTACCCTAGGAGCTAGTGTAAGAGACTTCATGAGGATGAATCCTTCGATTTTCCATGGGTTAAAGGTGGATGAAGATCCACAAGAGTTCATTGCTGAGGTCTGTAAAATCTTGGATATCTTCAGTGTTGGGCCAAATGAAAAGGTGGAGTTGGTGACGTACCAACTCAAAGGGGTATCCAAATTTGGTATGATCAATGAAAGTATGAGAAGGGGTTTTCTAATGCGGTGCTTTGGGAGGAGTTCAAATCGGGCTTCCTTAATCAGTTTTTCCCTCTTGAACTTAAGGAGGAAAAATTGGTAGAGTTTATGAACTTGAAACAAGGTGCTATAAATATGAGGGAGTATGCACTCAAATTTAATCAACTATCAAATTATGCTCCTCACTTGGTGGCCGATCCTAGATCGAGGATGAATAAATTTTGGTGGGGGTCTCCAACTTGGTGAGTGAGGAATGCCGGTCCACCTTGCTTATTGGTGACATGGACTTGTCTTGGTTGATGACTTATATCGAGTGAATGGAGGAAGAAAAGATGAGAAAGAGGAGGGGACATGAGGCTTAGAGAGCCCGTCATGGGGGTAAGTTCCATAGGGGTGGCCGATTCCATCAAGGCCAAGGGCTTCCTCATGCTACAAATAGGGGATTTGCCAAAGACTTCCCTAGGCCTCAAGGTGTTGGTGGTGTGGCTCTCATTGATGTGTTCCCTAAATGTGGGAAGAGTCATAGGGGCCTATATTTGAAGGGTTGTAATGCATGCATTGACTGTGGAGAGCTTGGTCACAAAAGAGTGGATTGTCCAAGAAGTTGTGGCAAGGGCCGAGATGCAAATGTGTTTCAATTGAGTAGAGATGGTCCTCAAGGTGGTGCCCCAAGGCACAATCGATTCTATACACTATTTGAAGGCAAGGGGTTGGTGAAGTCCCCAATTTTGTTACCAATATGTTGAAAATCTTTGACTTTGATGTGTATGCTTTGATTGATCCGGGTGCCACTCTTTCCTTTGTTACCCCTCTTGTTGCTAAAATGTTTCATGTTGTCTCCAACTTGTTGCATGAGTCATATGAAGTGTCTACTCCTATCGGTGTCTTAATTATTCCAAGGAAAGTGTATAGAAATTATCTTATTTGCATTTTTCATAAGTTGTTACCTTGTGATCTTGTTGAATTAGACATGGCAGACTTTGATATCATTCTTCAGATGGATTGGTTGCATGTCTACTATGCTTCTATTAATTGTATAACCCGTAGGGTCAAGTTTCAATTTCCTAATGAACCCATCCTTGAGTGGGAAAGTCAAGATGTCATGATCAAGGGAAGATTTATTTCATGCATTAAAGACCATAGGTTGATTTCTAGGGGGTGTTTGTATCATCTTGTGAGGGTTAAGGATGTGGAGTTCAAAGTCCCTTCCATGAGTCAGTTCCCGTAGTTAACGAGTTTCTTAATGTCTTCCCAAATGACCTTCTCGGTGTCCCTCCTGAAAGGGAGATAGATTTTTGCATAGATCTCCTTCTTGATACTCAACCTATCTCCATTTCCCCTTCCGTATGGCTCCGATGGAGTTGAAGGACTTAAAAGAGCAATTGAAAGATTTGTTGGAAAAGAGATTTATTAGACCTAGTCAATCACATTGGAGTGCTCCAGTGTTTTTTGTGACAAAAATGATGGGTCACTTAGAATGTGCATTAATTACTGGCAACTCAATAAGGTCACTATAAAGAATAGATATCCTATTCCAAGAATTGATGAATTGTTTGACCAATTACAAGGGGCTAGCTTCTTCTCTAAGATTGATCTTCGATCCTGGTACCATCAAGTGAGAGTGAGGGAGTGTGATATTCCCAAGACAGCCTTTCAGACTAGATATGGGCTTTATAAATGTCACGATCAAAGTCTCGTTAGGGTGGACTGGCACCCGTTGTCGCTAAGGCTTGGGAGAACCAACCTGTATACATGCACTTTCTATACATATTATAAGAGATTTCTATATTTGACATGCCTTTAAGAAAATAAATAGTGATAACAAGCTAAAATGAAATGCATATGGCTACGGCGTTGGGTCCACGTTGTCTAAAGTATGAGACATGATCACACTTTAATTTACATAGTCTACAAAACTCTAGGTAAAGAAAAGTATTTGATAAGGGTCCGGACAGGCCTCACCTTAGCTAACTTGACAACACAAAAATATAAGCTCTAGACACACAAAACTCTGAAGCAACCTGGAGCTTGGTAACAACTGCTGGATATCTTGTACTCTTACTGGGGAGATCTACTAACACTTGTACCTGTAATCTGAAATGCAGGTCCCCCATAAGGGACGTCAGTATGAGATAATGTATAGAATATGTAAGGCATGAAACACTGTATATGAAGTAACAACTCAAATGAAACTATGCACTGGTGTAGGATAAGAGACCACCCTTACTTATACTATGGGATCATGTACATTATGTTCTTTTTATTACTTTACCTTTACTGTATAATCTGTGCACAACAAATAATACAAATGACTAGCTAATTAGTGGTAAATCTATATCGGGATCGATCGTGGCTAGGCTTTTCCTTTAACCCCTTGGGCTACCCCCCATGATAGGATCGACCCGGGCTAGGTGATTCTTCCACCCCTCGGCTTACCACTCATCAATAAACAATATGCTTTACTTTATCCTTCAATTACCTTTAAGATGATTCTTTTGGTGGTCATAATATTGGAGCTGTAGGACTGTAGATACAACATATGACATGTAAATAATCATAAAACATAGCGCTATAATAAAAGGAGTAGGTTACACAAATAATGAAATGCATAGGAAGTAGAACAACATATGAACTTTATTTAGTAGAACGAACTCGTGTATCTTGGTATCCAAGTATGTATGCAGAGTTGAAGGTGACTATGTATGGGAGCATATGAATATGTGAAAGAGTTTAGACATGGTTAATAATTGAGTCCGAGTTGGTAAGTGTCTTTATGTGCTAAGGAGAGATCTATGTTACATGTCCAATTATACGAAATCAGGTAGCCTTACATACCTCGTTGTACGACCTCATTACTTCCTTTAGATAACCTTAACTTCCTCCAAATATTTATCTACAACATAGTAGGTGATAAAACTAGAATTAGCAGCCAATAAATATATCTTGGCAGCTGAATCTAATTAAAAAAACATACGGGCAGCAAGCGGATAATTATAAACCCGAGAGTATTCTTTCAACCTTTCCGCCCCTACCCGTACTTCCTAATACACATACTCATATACATATCATGTGTAGCCTATTATAGTGCCATTACAGTCTTACAACAGCCCATAAAGCACAACACATAACAATTTTTGCGCAACATACAAATAGGCAGCATAACGTTACATCCCTTCGCTACATTTCGACGTCAACAATCCTGAACCTATTTCAACTTTACCCAAATGGTACTCCACTCATATATACATCAAAATAGCATTAAAATAGTCTTAATAAAAGTACCAAATCATCCATGAAGGACGTGAGGCAATAGCCTTCCATCCATCACCCCACAAGTTCCTATTACAAGCGCAATTACGACATCACACAAGAAATCACTTTCGCGGACTGTAAAAATGGTGCAGCAGCCTTTATACATCATTATAGAACTAATACTCATTACGAATCGTAGGCTCCCTTCATTATTAATCCAACCAAAAAGAGAAAAGCTTCCAAATAACTAATAAAAATGTACAACACCTTTTGGAACACATGCTGTCCAATAATTTCAGCAAGCACAACTTGCATATATATCTTGTTTGTCATGGGATAAGTATTAGCAAATACATGGATATTTCCAATTACTTTAGCCTTCAAGATTCAGGTTTCCTTCAAGAACCCTAGAGGGTGTATAGGCTTCCTTGTGAAGTGAAGTAAAGAGAGAAAAAGTGTCTTTAGGAAAGTTGAAAATTGTTCCAAAGTAAAATGATTTAAGGGGCTGTTTTGAGCCCTTTTTAAAGAGTCTCTTTGGACGAATTTCTTTTGAAATTTTGACCATATTTTAGCACATATTAATAACCTTGTGATGCAGCAGCTTGGCCCTTACACTTGGGCCTAAATGGGTCTCAAAGTTGATGGGCCTTGGCTGCCCATTTTCCAAATTTCTCTTCACTTAGTTTGGGCCCAAATAGTCAAATGGGTTGTGATGTACTTGGGCTCTTTTTACATTCTTCTTGAGCTAAAAATAAAGTACATTTATTATGCTAAAACGTGGGCTAAAGTTACACCCTTAACATGGACTTTATTCATAGTCAGACTTGCATAAGTTCGACGTCGAGTCTCGTCTCCATTTAGCTAGCAAATTTAAGCTAAGCAAGTAGGTGACTCACCTTCTAGCTTCCTAAGTCCTACAAGAACCTCACTTCTCTCACTTTGTTTAGGGCCGTGATCTCTTCAATTTGACACAAAACATGTATATACTCGACCCTCTTAAGCGTTAGACGCACATATCGCCCTATAATATGAGATTCAATCACTTTTAAGGTGAGTCACCTACTTGGCCCTTACACTTGGGCCTAAATGGGTCTCAAAGTTGATGGGCCTTAGCTGCCCATTTTCCAAATTTCTCTTCGCTTAGTTTGGGCCCAAATAGTCAAGTGGGTTGTGATGTACTTGGTCCCTTTTTACATTCTTCTTGGGCTGAATATAAAGTCCATTGATGATGCTAAAACATGGGCTACAGTTACACCCTTAGGATGGACTTATTCAAAATCGGAGTTGGACAAATTCAATGTCGGGCCTCGTCTCTATTTAGCTAGCAAATTTAAGCTAAGCAAGTAGGTGACTCACTGCTAGCTTTCTAAGTCCTACAAGCACCTCACCTCTTACTTTGTTTAGCGTCGTGATCTCCTCAATATGACACAAAACATGTATATACTCGACCCTCTTAAGCGTTAGACGCACATATCGCCCTATAATATGAGATTCAATCACTTTTAAAAATGGGCGCTAATTTGACAAAACCATATCATGTTTCATTTGCATAGTACTACTATTGTAAGATGTGGGGTGTTACAATAAATTGGGTTGACTAATGCATTGGCCATCTTCATGGACCTAATGAATAGGGTCTTCAAACCGTACCTTGATTCATTTGGCATGGTCTTCATTGTTGATATTTTCATCTATTCACATAGTAAGGAGGAGCATATGGATTACTTGAGGGTTGTGTTGCAAAGGATGAGAGGAGGAGAGATTGTATGCTAAATACGATAAGTGTGAATTTTGGTTTAAGACGGTTGAATACTTGGGTCATGTAGTGTCAAGTGATGGTATAAAGATGGGGTCCTAAAAAGACCGTTGTGATTGGGAATTTTCCTAGACTATTGGTCTTGTCGAATATTAGTGGTTTTTTAGGCCTTGCCGGTTAATATAGAAGGTTTGTGAATGAGTTCTCCTCCACTGCTTCCCCTATGACAAAATTGACTCAAAAGAAGGTTAAGTTTGTGTGGACCAATGAATGTGAAAAAAGCTTCCAAACATTGAAAGATGGGCTTGTGTCCACTCCTATATTGTATCTATCGGATGGGCTTGAGGGTTTTGTTGTGTATTGTGATGCATCTAGAGTTGGTTTAGGTTGTGTGCTAATGCGAAATGATAAAGTCATAGCTTACGCTTCTAGGCAACTCAAAGTTTATGAATTGAATTACCCTACCCATGATCTAGAGTTAGCCGCCGTTGTATTTGCATTGAAGATATGGCATCATTATTTGTATGGAGTGCATGTGGATGTCTTCACCGATCATAAGAGTCTCCAATATGTTTTCACTCAAAAATATCTCAACTTGAGACAAAAAAGGTGGCTAGAACTTCTTCAGGACAATTACATGAGTGTGCATTACCATCCGGGTAAGACAAATGTTGTAGCGAATGCTTTGAGTTGGGTGTCTATGGGTAGCCTAGCTCATGTAGATTGTGGTGGAAGGGAGATTGTTAGGGAGGTGCATAGATTGGCTAGATTGGGGGTTAGGTTGGAAGACATGGGTAATGGTGTAGTTGTTGTTGATGGTTCTAAATATTCCTTGGTTAATGAGTTGATAGCAAAACAAGATCTAGACTCCTCCTTCCTTGAATTGAAGGCCTTGGTGAAAGAGGGCAAAATAGAGGTTTTCTCCCAAGGGGGAGATGCGACCCTAAGATACCAAGGTAGGTTGTATATGCCATGTGTTGATTGTTTGAGGTAGAGAATTCTTGATGAGGCCCATAATTCTTCTTACTCTTTCCACCTCGGTTCGATAATATAGAGACTTGAGGGATATGTATTGGTGGGGAGGCATAAAGAAGGATATCGCCAAATTTGTTTCTGGTTGCCATAGTTTTCAATAAGTCAAAGCCGAGCATCAAAGGCTAGGTGTCCTAACCCAAGACATACAGATTCCTACTTGGAAGTGGGAGGTGATTAACATAGATTTTGTAGTTGGGTTGCCAAAGACTAGGAAAGGTTTTGATTCCATATGGGTGGTGGTTGATAGGATGACGAAATCGGCTCACTTTCTACCGGTGATGACTACTTATGGGGCTGAAGAGTATGCAAGGTTGTACATCTATTTATTAGTGAGATTACATGGGGTACTTTTATCCATTATATCGGATCTTGGAGCACAATTTACTTCACACTTTTGGAGGTCTTTTCAAAGGGGTCTTGATACAAAAGTTCACCTTAGTACGACCTTCCACCCTTAAACAGATGACTAAGCCGAAAGGAAAATTCAAACCCTTGAAGATATGCTCAGAGCACGCATTTTTGAGTTGAGGGTAATTAGGATGACCATCTTCCTTTGATTGAATTTGCATACAATAATAGCTATCACTCTAGCATCAGTATGGCTCCATTTGAGGCTCTTTATGGGAGATGTTGTAGATCACCAGTGGGTTGGTTTGAGGTTGGAGTGGTAGCTTTATTAGGATCGGATCTGGTTATAAAGGCTCTTAAGATGGTTAGGATGATTAGGGAAAGATTAAGAACAACCCAAAGTCGTCAAGAATCTTATACTGATGTGAAAAGGAGAGACCTTGAATTCAAAGTGGGTGATTGGGTTTACTTGAAGGTTTCTCCAATGAAAGGAGTGGTCCATTTTGGTAAAAAGGGGGAGTTGAGTCCAAGATATGTTGGTCATTATGAGGTCGTGAAGAGGGTTGGCAAGGTAGCTTATGAGTTGAAGTTGCCTAGTGAAATGAATTTGGTTCATCCAGTGTTACATGTCTTAATGTTGAGAAAATGTGTTGATGAACCTAATGTTGTTGTGTCTCTTGATATTGTGGGTGTTGTGGAGGATAACTTGACTTATGAGGAGTTTTTGGTTCAGATCCTAGATAGGAAAGTGAAGAGATTGAGGAACAAAGAGGTGGCATCTATTATGGTCCTTTGGAGGAACCAACAAATCGAAAGTGCTACTTGGGAGGCCGAAGCGGACATGCAAAAGCGGTATCCTCATCTTTTCCACTCCACTTGAGCCTAAGGTACAATTTCTAAGCCCTCTATGTGATTTCAAGTCTTATGTTTCAGCCCTATGTCATTCATATGCATTGATGTTTAAGTTTACAAGTCATGATGATTTTACACGCATGTTGAGGTTTTAAAAGTGGTGTTTTAAATGTGATGTTGCATTATAGTTGTGGTTGATTTGTTTATGATCATTCTTGTCTTGTATGTCTCATTTACATTTCAGGACGAATGTCCCAAGGGGGAGATATTAAAACGACCCCAAAAAGTGCCCAAAAGTGTGCCTTACCGATTTTAATTTCAATATATCTCAAAATACATTTGTTATTTTGAAAATCTGACTTCATATTCTTGTTCAGCGGGTAAAATTAGGGGGAAAAGGATCTAACACCGATTTTAGAGCAAACGATTAAAAATTTCAATTTCATAATTTTCATTTTTCCATCAATCTTGGATGGAGCCATAGATTCACTATTTTTTGGCTTTGGGGTATGATGGAATAAAGCAAAATGGCTCTTTAAACTGTCTGCGCTTCTTTCAA
>JAOTQR010079753.1:0-10340 GCA_025774065.1 Solanum ossicruentum
AATAATACAAATGAAAGGCTAGTAGAAAGAACTAGCTCCAGTCTTAACAATCATCTCATGTCATCTTGACTCGGAGTACTCAAGGTGGGAACTTTCTGAGAGTTTCTATTATCCGACAATAATCACTTATGAGACAGTGATTGTACAACAATCATGTTGATATTGCCACAGCCATTTTATACTTTCCAAGTAGGGAACGAATCAAATCCACTAAAGACCACTAGTAAATCAAACTAGTTCTCTATTGTTTTAGGGACTCTATCAAGAGGGAACCACTATGAGATGAAATGGTTCTAATCCTCACCTACGCTTGGCTATGTAGTCTGATGAGTGCAAGTTGGATTAATCTTACTATTTTTCGGTGCTTGATACTCTCCCAAGACTCAATGCTCTATACCATAAAATCATCTGAATCAACTTATCTCAAATCAGCCTCATGGAGGCACTCATAATTCAATCAGTCTCATAGAGACTCTTATCATCACATCAATCAATAGCTCAAGGCATAGAACAATCCTTAGGAAACAATCGAAATGGACAATCATTAGAGTTCATTTGTGGAGACTCATGGGACTATTAAGCTCAATCAACTCATTATCTCATTGTTCTCACATCACAAGCATAAGCAATATTCTTAAATTAAGGCTTTAGACTCAATCCCTAGGTTCATTCATGCATACTTTCAAAATTATCATGTAGGGTTATGCAATATCTCATGAAAAGTAATCAATTCAAGAAAACAAGTTTATGATGATCATCAACATATGAAAATACATATAAATAATTTAAATTTCAAGAAATTCTTGAAGAAACCATTCAAGAATCATATATGTAGACTCATTAGACCTTGAACTCTTCTATGACCATCTTGGGGCACATGAGTGAACAATCTCATGCTTTTAGTTTAGTCTTGCATACCTAAGATGAAGCTACAACAATCAACCTTCAAGAATTCCCTTGGACTCTTCAATCTTACGTTCCCATTCTCTTTTTTCGAGCCCTAGTCTCTTTCAAGAACATAGAATGGCTTAGGAATGAGGTTTGAGACCCTTTTTACACATCAAAACAAACTACTCTGATCGTGTTTTGAGTTTATGAGAGATTGGGAATTGACTTGAATGCCCCCTCTTAAATTTTTAGTTATATTTGCGCTACAGGAAAGCGGGCCCATGACATGGACCCATCGTGCCTCAGTGTATTTTTTTCCAGAAATTTTCTGAATGAGTTTTCCAATCTCTATCGAAAAAAATTAAAATAATAAGTGTGCATCCATGACAGGGGCGTGACGCACCTCTGCCGCGCATCAATATTGGAATTTGTTTTCGGATCGAAAAATTATTTTTTGATCTGATGGCTCTAACATTCAAATGAGATTATTTGTCCACTCAATTTTTCATGTTGATTGCATATTCGATCTCGGATTCACAAACGGGGCATGGGAAGATGCTTTACACGTACATCTCTATTCTAGGGCTATTTTGATAATTTTACCAAGTGTTACATCTTGTTTAAGTCAGGTATCAATAGATGTAAATTTGTTGACTGGTTCTAGTATCATGTATTAATAAAATTGCTTAAAAGTTGCATACAGTTATCGTGGCTCATCAATAAATGTAAAGTATAAAATCCATAGTTCAAAAAAATAATTGTAATTTATAAAGCAACTGCAAGTACCATCTGTAAAGAAGTACCAAAATTATTAACACATCTATTGAACATCAAAATATTTCTTGAATCTTCCAAAAAATATTGAGATAGCAATTCAACATCAAAAGAACAAAGGCAACACATAGTTTTGCCTATATAGTCTAGACAGTTGTTTCTGGAAAAGGTACTTAGAATTGACAAACACAGAAATTAAGAAATGTCGATCATTCTATCGGTATCGAGCATAGTGAATTGATCCTTGGGCTTGGGTGAATAGTCATTTTAACTAATGTATCTATCTCATGCCTTGTCATTGCCATATTTCCATAGTAGTGTGGCATATCTCCTTCAGAGGTACTCCACATCCAGCGCATGTGTTGGAACTAGGATCCCATCACTGATGTACTCGGCGTATGCAGCAACAAACACCCCATAATTCATAAAGTGACAGTTTGAAAAATATTTATACGACACAAAAAATTATATTAAAGGGATTATAGAGCAGTGAAATAACTTACGTGTTGTTGCTCTACTGTTGAGCAACTACTTGAACAAAGGAAACTTTAAACGGGACTTTTCTTGACCAGTCATCTCCCCAGTAGTTTGTCCTTGTATGCCTCAAGAGTGACCAGTCAATCTTGTTGGTTTTTTCAAAAAACTTACTTTCCTATAAATACGTTGGTAACATGACAGCCAATTTATGAATTTCAGCAAAAGAATTTCTATACCTTTTACCCATTGTGAAATCATGATGCATATCATTCTTTCCTTCAAGGAAACCATAGCCAACACCTAATGAAATTCCCTATAGCAGTTAACCGATATGTATACTTCATCTACCAGATGCCATGGAGGCCCCGAAGGAATGCAATATCCATTTATGATGTTTGTGACTAACTTCTCCAACTTGGATACATCAGCTCCATGTGCAAGGTATTCTTGAGTGCTTAAATTGTCAGCGTCTGAATTGTCATAAAACCTTGTGTGGGCAGTCAAAATGTAGTTCTTGAATATGCAATTTGCTATGGTATATTGGTAATGGTTGCTGAAGTGATTCTTTGATTTCTTTCGAATGTAGTAGAAAATCACATCTAGATGCTGATTGATGAAAAAAATAAATGGATTGCATAAGGTATATATATAAGTTTAATAGTATTACAAGTATAAATTATGGATAACAAACTTTGGCCAAGTATCATGATAGACAAAAAAATCAACTATCAATACTTGTATCAATACTTGTATATATTTTGAGGTTTAAGGTATCAACACAGTGAGATATGTATCAAATATAGCCCAGCATACTATTTCTATAGGTATCATGATGTTTACAAATGTTGATACTTATAATGTTTTACTACACCAAGTAACAAATTCTAATCATTTTGCTGTGAATGTTCAATTATCACTGATGAATGGATTGTATAAGGTACTTGTAAAATTTAATAGTATTACAGGTATCAATAATAGGTAATAAACTTTGGGAAAGTATCATGAATGACAACATTCAAGTATCAGCACTTGGGTATTTTTTTGAGGATAAAGTATCAACACAATGAGACATCCTGTAGAACCAGTTCTTGTTTTTAGGGCATACAACCACAAAATCAATCTTAAAAGGTCTAAGAGAGGCACGTCGAAGCTGGTAATGATTATCTTCTGATTTTCTAAGATAATATGAAAAACATAACATAAAAACAAGTTTAAACATGGCTTAATTTTCTATTATGGAGTTTAAAGAGACTTACTTCTTGGCATGTCGCATGAATAGTCCTTTTCCAAGCCAGGTGTCATATTTTGACATTAGGTCTATTAGAAGGTCGTAGTAAATGCCATAATCGTCGAATGCGAACTTCTGACGATACTTCTAGGTAATTTTCTCCTTCCCCTTGTCGTTTGAACTAAAATTTGACAAGAATGGTGAATGATAAAATCGTGAGGGATTCCTACTGCATTGTGCCGGGGTCTTTGATGAATCATGAAAATAATATCTTTGCATGGGAGGGTGGTTGGTAGTTGACTGTTCCAAAGGAGAAACTAATCACTAAGAAGTTGTTCATGTCTGGTAGTGTGCAATAGTGCCCCTATTATGGATTCGGGTAGTTGGTTCAATATTGCCTCGACCTCTTCGTTTGTTCCTTCTGATATTGACCTGCTCCGCGATGAGTCCCGTGCAATATGACGAATATATGTTACTCTCATATAAGTATATCTAATGTTTAATCAAGTATATAGCATGTTGTCTTACAGATAAGAATTTCTTTAATATGGGACTGTCCTTCTGCACATTTCCTGACTGCTCCGATCCAATAATGCCAAGATTATCCAGCTGGCTTTTTGGGTCTTCCATTGATACAACAGATTTCCAGCCTTTTGAAAATGGAAAACAACTAGTTAGACAGAGTTATTTTTGTCCACAACATGTTATAGAATTTGTTAATTCAAAACCTTCTCTGTCATATGAATTTCTCCATGGATAGAAATGCTTTCATCCACCGGAGCTTTGGTGACAGTCTCACATTCACAACCATTCAATTTTGATCCAGATGCCTGAAAGTAAAACTGTGGCATGATATCTTTTTCAGAAGATTTTTGAATTATAATCTAGTATTATTGATTTAACATACCTTAGAATATGGACAAGGGATACTTTTTTTCCTAATTCCGGCAACAACTGAAACATAGATTTCATCTGTGGTGTTTTTGTTGGCTTTTGAAGCAAGTGAGGCATCAACTGTGTGGACCACAGAATCATCGCTTGTATGATCGGTAACTTTATTATCATCGATGTTGACTTCAATGTTAGTTGTTGTATCTTGATTCACATCTGTGCAGCCATCTTTAGCGAATGAGAAATCTTGGCATCATTGGTCAGATTCATTATGTCTTTCCGAAATGGATGTTCCACCAACATCCTACATATGGAATTTTAAAAAAAGTTTAGAGATATTGAGGAAAAATGAAATAAGAAAATATTGACAACTGGTCATGTGCAATCTGATTCTTTATTGAATTGAATAACTTGTTTGATAGGAATAAAATCATAATTTGTACTTTGCTTAAGCATTGCTAATAATAACATTGAATTATATAGGTATCATAAGTTGTTTAATCAAGCTCATAATACTAGTTTTAACATTGGTTGATACCTTATCAATTGGTATTTTTATGTTTTAATATATTTTTTGAATAAAGTGTCATATGTAAATGAATAATTTACAGGTACATGTATTTTTCAATGAAATAATTGATACCTCATTGATTTTTCCATGGGTGTTTTCTTGATGGTGAAAATTAGCATACTCCTTATAGGGTAACACTCTAATAGCTTTCAAAATGTCACTGATCTTTGAGTTTGTCAAAGACTCTAAAACATTAAATCTTCTATCCATCTTGAAAAGAAAAAAAATAATTAAAGACCAATCTGTCAGCATTTATTGAATTTAAAAAATATTTTTGGTACTTACATATTTCTAGATGAATTTCTTCACTTGCTTTATGTCTTCAGCAAAACTCCCTTTGAAATGAGTTGATTAAGGTGGAGAAACATCAGATGTCTTGGGATGTGACACTGATTTTTCGGACTTACAAAAAATTGCACTATTTTCTTTGGCTTTGAAGGTGCATCTAAAATGCGTTCTTGAGTGTGCACTACCTTCTGCTTTTTTGGTGGAGGTAGAGATGATGTAGTCTCGAGCTACTTTGACTTTGGCAGCAAATGGACGGGTGGTTTAGATGAGAAACCTTTGAAACCTTTCAGTCCTCTATTATGCACGTTACTGTGCTGGCGGGATGATGCACTTAGTGTACCAAACAAAGATGGTTCATTCGATGGTAGATCAGTTATGGCTGGCAAATCCAGTGTTGCCAGTTCCTCAACAGTAGGGACAAAGTTAGAACAATCAACCTGAAAAAATTAAAATTTATTAGATTTAAGTTAAACTGCTATACATTGAAAAAAATAATTAACAAAAAATTATTAATACCTCACTAAAAATTTTAGACATGAAATACTCATTTTTTGGCCTCATATCAACTACATGCCAATTTAATATTCTTGGAATGTGATTTTCAGCACTAACAACTACATCTATTGGTAGTTTGGAGGCACACTCGTTGATCCATATGTTGAGTGCGTATGGCATGCCAGACATTCTATAAAGTTGTTTCGTTGATGTAACAATCTATCTAAAATTGTTAATAAGTTTGGTAAAGGCAAGCTATCTCCACGGATATTGTACGTACGTACCATCTTCAATCCTTCGAAAGTCTTCAACTGGAATAGTTTTGAATCAAAGGTTTGTGAAAAAACAAAGGAGTGTAGAAAATAGAGAATGCCATCTGGACTGCCTCTTCTGTGTTATCCCATCCACCCATTAAGAAATGATGAACTAGATGACCCTTAGTTACACTTGGCTTTGACTTTGGGAAATACTTTCCAATCAGCTTACTGGGGTTGAATCTGAATATCGAAACTTGTTGATATTATCAGTACATTTTAACATGGTGATAATTGCAAAGTCTCTTATGGTGAAGGGAAGAGTCTTATCCTTGACATGCCAAATCAGTAATTCATCTGGATTGTTATGCTTCAACTCAAGAAATAGCAAACACTTAACAATCTGACTATGGTAATTCCACTGTTGTATATGTAAGTACTGACCCAAAATAGTCTCCCGAAACCATTTAAGCCCTTCATCACTATTTGACAGTTTTATAATATCATTAAATTGTGGATTATATGTATCAACCAACTTTAAATTATGTTTCGGAGGATGTTTTACAACATAGTTGAGCCCCTATGATAATGAGAGCAAAAAATCTTAATAATAACGAAGTTTACAGAAATTATAGTAAAAATTGATTCAATAATATCAAAACATTGATACTTGTTATGGTAATAATTACTGCAAATATAATAAAAATTGATCCAATGTAAGTATGACTTTTCTATGAGTTGATACTTGGTTTACATGACTCTCTTATGAGTTTATACTTTTTTTTTATCTATTTTGTTGATACTTGTTTTAATGGGGGGTGTTTTATTTTGTTGATATCTAGTTTAATTTGCTTTATATAATTTGATGCTTTGTCTACATTGCTTCCTTAAGAGTTGATACTTAGGTTGCATGTCTTTATCAAGTTAATTGACACTTGGTTTAATTAAAGGATTTTATTTTGTTGATACTTGGTCTGTAGTGCATTAGTATGAGTGGATACTTGGATTACGATGCTTTATCTATTAACTGATACTTTGTTTAATGGGGTTTTTGGTAAGTTGATACTTGATTTAATTGACTTTTCTATGACTTGTTACTGTGTCTACATTGGTTTTCTTATGTTTTGATACTTTGATCGCATATATTTCCTGTTAGTTGATACTTGATTTAATAAACTTCCTAAAGAGCTTATACTTATTTTAAAAGATTCTCTTGTGGGTTGTCAATATAACATAATTTTGATAATGAATTCGGACACGGCAAAACGCCTAACACTATGAAAGGTAGCAATAGTATGACTTGATATTAACTATATCAAGAACTAGTTCACAAAAATTTATGTATCGGTTCAATGTATTTTCAGCAAAATCAACCCAAACAACAATTAAGTTTTGAAAAATGTATCAAAGTTTCAATTTAGGTTAAAAAAACCCACCTTTGGTATTGGAGGGCGTTAGGTAATGGGTTCATCTATTTTCTTTTTCTTTGTATGTGATTTTTTGATTGGGGTTTTTGATGTTGAGCCCCTCTTCTTCATGGCCTCTGTCTCAACTACTATGTCATCCCCTAGAGATATTTCTTGAGCCTCGACTGTTGAATTTGCGTGCAATGGTTTGGGGTTGTCAATGTCGCAGTCTTCTTGTGTAAACCCAAGGCTGAAAGATGATTGAACATCCATGAGAGGAATGATGCTAGTGAGAAATTAGAAAAAAAAGGGGAGGGCAAAATCATTCAAAAGAAGAAGACAACCTCTTCGATGTATGGGATACTCCAAAAAAAATTACTAAACTTTGAATTTTTACTTGAGATGTAATGGTAACTAATCAGTGATTGACACTGCTTAGGCAACTTTTGTTGTAAACTAGGCATGAAATTATTAATGGAACAATGTGAGCGGGAGATTCTATTATATTATTTTAGGTATCTGATGCAAAGAAAGAGAATGGAAAAAAGTGGGATTTATGTAATTTATTTATACGACAATTTACACAAATTCCATATTTTTTAGAGCTAATTATAACTAGTACCGACTATTTTAAAAATTACTAAAAAAACCTTTCTTTTTGATATAAAAAATGAAACTAGTGATATATGTCAAAAAGATAGGAGCATTAAAGGATTTTAATTATGATACATGGAGAAGTAAGGATGATATTTTGTATCAATAAGTATTGCAGTTTTGTATCATTTAAGGGATTTTTATCATTTTTTAAAAGAGTAAGGATTATATGAAATTATGTAAATATAAGTTGTGTATTTTTGTAATTTTAGTTATTTTTATATAATAGAAAATATTAGATATTTTTATAACATATGTAGTGTAAATCTATAATTTTTTATTCGTTCCTCTCTTTTAAAAAGCCCAAATTATAAACTCAAATGACCCAAATCACCTAAGAATTCAGCCCAAAATAATAAGTACCAACTCAATATAGACCTAATTTTGGCTTAATCTTCCTTTGAGAAAAGTTTTCGCCTCTATGCCACAAAATAACAAGCTTGTATGACTTTTTCAAGTGATTTCCTGCAACAAATAACCTTAAAATATCTCCTATAAGCATGTCTCCATTGTTTAAAATAGTTCATTCGGTCTGAGAAGCCGTTCGTTGGTCCTTTTCTTTGTTATATTGGGGAGTCTTTGTCAGTACCTTTCTTCAGATTCATAAACCACGAAGGTAAGCTTTAAGGTTTGTTTTTATGTAAGTGCAATTTTTCACGAAGGCATAGTCAATCTTAAGGGTGGCAAAATTAAGTACTATCTGCCCAACCCGACTCAACCTGTTAAAGATTAATTTGTCCAATTATTAGTTCAACTCATTCTAACTTAGTCTGTTTAAAATTGGGTTGATATACAACCTAAATTAATTCGAGAAATATCTTGTTAAAATATTTTTAAAATACTTTTTTTTTAATTTGATATGTTTTTTATATTTCTATAATAAAGAAAAATATAATTCAATTAAGTATTAAAATATTAAAATAAATAAATAAAATAAGCAAAAGTTAGTAATAATTTTATCGAATTGAGTCTTGACCCGTTCTATAACGAGTTACTCAATCCGTTTTGACCTAAGCAGATTGGGGTTGGATTGTGTCTTCACTTATTATAACTCGTTTAAATTTAACTCAACTCATCCATTTACCACCCCTAGTCAATTTGCATCGTCATATACTATTGAATTCTTTTCTATTCTTTAGGTGCACTAAAAAATGTCTTTTTTACAAAAGGTAAGTCAATGAATGCTATTCAGAACTAAAAATATGTCCATAGATGGCTGTTAAATAATCCTAATCTCTTAAAAAAACTGGACAATTTAATGATGTTGTAGAGAAGCTTCCTTCAATGGTGGTGGTCATTGCTGCTAAGCTGTCAAATAGTCTGTTCTGTTCTTTGTAGATATGGAACACCTTTGGAACACTCGACCTTCGGAGGAAGCACCTGAAATCATCCAAAATTGAACAGTTGTGCATGTCAATGTTATAAAGTAGCTTTACTTCCTAAGCAACAACATTAACTTCAAAGGGCTGTAAACTATGCTAAAAAGCTATAGTCAATTCATGTAACAGAGCAAGTAATTCAACTTGGAAACCATTTGTAATTGAAGTAGAAGATCTAACTGCTAAATCCATCGTCTACTACACCCAAGGGCATGACCTAGTGGTCAATGAAGTCGGCGAGAATCATGACATCTCCGGTTCAAATTTTTATAGAGACAAAAACACTAGATGATTTAGCCTTGGTGGAAAGAGTTAGTTGATAGCTATTACTAGTGGGACTGTGAGAGTAGGCAGTTGACCTGTGAAATTAGTCTAGGTTTGCACAAAAAATCCTAGACATCATGGTTATGAAAGAGACATGACTAAAGTGTCAGAATTCCAGAATACCTTGAAAGAATTTGCCTATTTTTCATAACATTGCACTGAACTTAAAAGTTGAGTTTACCTCGTTTCACCCTATCTCCCCTAGATTCCACAATTTAATGCCTTATATGATCGACATAAAAATGGTAATAAGTAAATACATTTTATTCAGATTAATGACATTGTTTTGGCAAAAATTAGCAATTTTTCCCTATCTATATTTACCTGCCTACATTGACTTGACGCCGGAGTCAGATTTTCTCAATGCCACAACAAATAGCAGATAGCATTAATGAAGTAGAGTTCCACTTGAAACAAACATATAACAAAACTTATCTCATTTGGTGATCCAGAACAATTTAACCTAGTTCTTTGTGAAGTATCTAATTTTGGAAGACCAAACAATAATCCTGGAAAGGGCTATGCCTAGAATCAATTTCATGTCCCTCACACTAAAGGTATGTTTTTTTCCCTCAAGATGCTGCTGGAAAATAGAATCAATTTGTAACATTATTTAGTTTTAGAGTTCTGAAGATGCCAAATTTTACAACCTAATAAACATTCTCAAAAAGTAGTTGTTCTATAGATTAAGCAAAAAGAAAAAGGACAAAG
>JAOTQR010079754.1:0-41677 GCA_025774065.1 Solanum ossicruentum
GATCTAAAGAATGAAAAGAAAGTAACAACTCCTAAATGCCACGTAGCCTCCTGCTTATAAATGCGGTGCACAACACATCAATAAACAAGACTTTACATTGACACAGCTTTGTAGACTCCCTCAGATGACCCACTCTACTAATGTGTGGTCATGTCTCGTACTTTAGACACGTGGCCCCAATGGCCTAGCTATACGCATCTCTTTTTAGCTTGTTAATACCGTTTATCTCCTTAGAAGCATGCCAAACATAAAAATTACTTATAATATGTATGTAAAACGTATAGATATAGATTAGTTATCCCTAGCCTTATCAGCAATGGGTGCCAGTCCGTCCTAACCGGACTGTGGGGCGTGACATTGTAATTTCCATATAACTCAAAGTGAATGCGTTATTTCAAAAATCCAACTTCATATTCTTTTTTAGTGGGAAAAATTGAGTGTCAAATGGGTCTTATCGGAATTTTAGAGCAACTGTAGCAAAATCCGAATTCTCAAAGTGGGCTGAAAAATAGTGTAAGTGCGCGTTCCTTCAGCGACACGTACTAGTGTTAAAATTATCCAGATTTTTGACTTTGGTCCAAGACTTTTAAGTCTTGGGCCTAAAGTTTCCCATATGTGAAACTACCTATATTTAGCCTTATTTCACGCTCATATCATCTTTAACATTCCCTAGTATCCTCTCAAACACTAAGACTCATATTCCCACCCTAAATTCAAGTCCTAAAACTTAACACCAATTTTAAGGATTTCATTCAAGCTTCAAGTCTCTATCTCCAATCTTTTTCAAGGGTTCTCCAAAGTCAAGGTATGTGGGTTCCAACCATTGGGTCCTTTCACCCATGGTGCCCTAATCTTCTTTTTTACTCAATTTGCAATATCAAAAATTGATTTTACAAATGGGTTTACTAGTATGAACATGTCTATGAACTATGTTAAAGCTATGTGAAATTGTGACTGTTTTGCTATATTTTGAGCTATAAATCTTGGATATATTGTGAGATTTGATAAGGGGTTTTTATGTATATTGCTTGAGAGTGTTGCAAGATATTGCTTGATGGTTTTACAATGGATTTTCTCACATAATTGCATCTCTAAATTTCATGATTTTATACTAGCATTTCACACCCGCCAAGTTTTTGATAAAATGTTTGGTTATAGTTTCTTAAGGAATTGAAGATCAAAAGCATGAGATATGATATGAATGAAGTTATTATGATGAAAAGAGCTTATGTATATGATATATTCTATATAAAGTGTTTCATTATACCATGATCCAGGGGGACTAAGAGCCTAGGTAACCATGTGAGGGGTTAGTACCTTGATAGTCAATCAAGGGGCTAATGCCTTGATAACCATGTGAGGGGTTCGTACTTCACCACCAGGGTGATAAGGTGAGATTATTATCAACCATGTGAGGGGTTTGTACTTCACCACCTGTGTTATAAGGTGAGATTATCATCAACCATGTAAGGAGTTTGTACTTCACTACCATGGTGATAAGGTAAGATTATCATCAACCATGTGAGAGGTTTGTTCCCCACCACCAGGGTGATGAGGTGAGATCATCATCAACCAACCAAGGGGTTTGTACTTTGGAAATTTTTCTTGGTATCTTCTACACATATGATATTCTATATAAGTATAAGTTACTTAAGCATGTTTTATTAAGCATTGATCATATATGACATATTATTATATGATGTCTATTGCTTATTGTTATGCATTTTGATTATGATGCCTACATCTTATGCATTGCATCCTACATACTTAGTACATTCAAATGTACTAACGCATACTCTTGCCTACATATTACACCATGTAGGAACCGGAGCCCAAGTTGATTATCCTCCTCCTCCACGTGGCTAGTTCATTGCTATTCAAGATAGTTCCTCCACTTCGGGGACCCTAGTTTGTGTTTCTCTTATTCTGTATTCAGAGACTTTTCTTTATTTTCTATTTTGACTACAAGGGTGAGCCCGACTGCTTTGTCTCAGTGTCTGCTCTTATCTATATAATAGTGGTATTGTTGGATGTGCTATGTATCTATGTTATGAGCCTTGACTCTTTTGTCTCTAGGTGTTGATATTATGCAAGCTTTCCCTTAGTCCCTTGCCCTTGTTTTCTAAACTTTTACATGTTACTTAAGTATTAATCTCTCTCCCTTATTCCCAATTTCCCTTGTTTATGTTTCTTATGTTGTTTTACATTGCTTTGGTGACTAAGGATGTGTAATGATATGCTATGAGGCTTGTTTGGGGTTTCTTCGAGTTTCCCGTTCGCCGGTCACATCTAGACCCTAGACTTGGGTCATGACAAAGATGGTATCAGAGCACTAGGTTGATAGATCCTCGGAGTCCAACACATCGCGTCGATAAGAGTCTTATTCATGGTTGTGTTGTGCACCACAACTATGAGAAGGAGGCTATGAGATGTTTTAGGAAATGTTTCACTTTTTCATGATCTATGTCACGCGACAGAGTTAGATCCCTTACGGCTCATTGCTAACCCCTAACATTTTCAGGATATGTCTCAAGCTACTCAAGATGCCGATATGTCGAATGTGGAGGTTTGTAATGCTCTATGGCTAATGGCCAAAGCGGTGACAACATTGGCAACCCGACTCAATCAACAAGTGGGTGCTCCTAAGACTTCTAATGGTGAGAGGGGAGGTTGTGAGGCCAAGAGGGCCCATAATATGGGTAAGTTCGAAAGTCCCAAGTATAGAGATAGTGGTGGTTTGGTACCTTATACTAGGTGCCCAAAATATGGTAGAGGATATGATGGCCCATACTTGAGAGGTACTAATGCTTGTTATGGTTGTTGGGAGATGGGTCATACGATAAGAGAGTGTCCTCATAAGCGTAAAAGGGGTAAAAGAGGTGATGAGGGTGATGGTGGCCTATGCTTGAAGAAGTCTAATACTTTCTTGGGTTGTGGTGGATTTGGGCACGAATTTAGTAGGTGTCCTATTGCTTAACCGAAGGGAGGTGATGGTGGGATGACTAATCCCAAGTATCGAGGGTGTGGCAAGAACCACGGTGGCCCGTTCGGTGGAACACTAGTGTTTGCTTTGGATGTAGTAAAGTGGGTCACAAGCTAGTGGATTGTCTATTTGTTCGAAAGAGGTGTAAGGGTGGACAACTTTTAGATCGAGGTGGTCATGTTGATCAAGTGGCTCAAGGAGGGGATGAGATGCCCGATGCTATTACTGGTAAGTTGAAGTTTCCTTGGCTTTGTTGTGCATGCATTGACAGGCCCAGTGTGCCACTATTTCTTGTCTATTCTTTTTGTTTGCTAGTGGGGCTTCTTATGTGCCCAAATTGTTGTGTGGATCTTTGGTTTCTATCCTTTTGCTGAGTATATTGTTGCTAGAAGATTCATAGGTGTTGATCTCGATTTGTATTGCATTAGGTCTTTCTTTGTGGCTTGTTGGAGTTAGCATGGCGGATTTTGATGTCATTATAGGAATGGAATGGTTGCATGCATGTTGTGTTTTCATGGGTCGTAGGACCCATAGAGTTAGATCCTGAATCCCTAATGAGCCTGTCTTTGAGTAGGAGGTTATCAAATGGTAGCAAGGGAGGTAGGTCTATTTCATGCCTTAGGGTACAATTGATCTCTGAGGGGTTACATTTATTATCATGTGAGAATTGGAGGCGTTGAACCTAAGTTTTTTTGTGTGTAATTGTTGTTGGTGGTAGATGAGGCATTGAATGTTCTGTTCCGATATTTTTGATATTGGGGTAGTGTCTTTTAGTTTGATTAGTACACCAGTTATTCCTATAAGTCTCATGGTTAAGATCTTTTGTCCCTACTCTAAAAGGTTTATGGTGGTTTTGGTGATAATAAGATGGTTCGTTCCCTAATGAGGTAGTGCATGTGAGTCATTTGAGGGTAGTACTACAAGTTCAAGGAAGAATGTTGGATGTTAACTAGGAGAGATGAGAATTTTGGTTGTAAAAGGTTGCCTTCCTAGGTTATATGGTGACGGGTGATGGTATTATGGTGGATTCTAGTAGGATGAAAGTGACTAGAGATTAGCCTAAACCTTGACTTCCCTGGGTATTAGGAGCTTTTTGGGTTTAATGGGATATTATCGGAGCATGTGAGTAGGTTCTCTTCTATTGTCTCTCCTATGACTTAGTTGACCCTAAGTAAGGCCAATGTTGTGACTGACGTTTTGAGTAAGGCGAGTTGATAGGTATGGGAGTTGCTGTCTTTTGTGTGATTCCTTTGTGCTAATAGAATTCATGTCTCTATCCCAGATGGTTGCGTGAGTATGTAATGGCTAGAAAAGATCTTTAAGGGTTTCCCCATGCTCTTATTACACAGAGTCTTGTCTCATGATCTTGATTGAACTTAGCTTGATGGATTGGAGGTCTTGGGACAATTTGGGTTACTTTCATAGCATGCTTCTAATGAGTGTATAACTCGTAAGGTTGTAATATGATGGTTGAGGATGGTCGATCTATTTGGTCAACTACAATGGGTAAGTCACTTCTCTATGATTGATCTTTGGTATGGATTTTGTCCCCAAGTGAGGATGAGGGTAAGTGATATCCCTAAGTGTCTTTTCGGACTAGGAGTAGGCATTATTTGTATTGATGGAGTTGTTTGGTTGACTTATGCACCAGTGGTGTTTGTGGGTTTCTTGAATAGGGTCTTAAAACCCCACCTTGATATGTTTGCAGTGGTCTCTAGTGATGAGGTATTGATTTGTCTAGAGCTTGAGAATCATTTGGGGGTAGTGTTACAAGTCTTAGAGGATGAGAGGTTGTTTGCTAACTATGATAGGTGTGCATTGTGGATAATAAGAAGGTGGTTAGAACTCCTTAAGGATTATGATATAAGTGTGTATTATTTCCCCGTTGAGGCTAATGTTGTGGTTGGTGCTCTAAGTAGGACCTATGGGTAGCTTAGCATATGTGGATAATTGTGGCAAACAGGAGACTAATGGGGTCCATCGATTGATTAGATTGGAAGATAGTTGAGGGAAGTTGAGAATGGTAGTATAGTGTTCTTTGTGGTTCCCGAATCTTCTTTGATTGAGGAGGTCTAGTTTAAGCAAGGCCTTGATTCTGCTTTATTAGAGTTGGAAGTTTTGGGTGGAAAGATGGTAGAGTGGAGGTTGTCTTCCAAGGGGGAGATGGTAGTTTGTGGCAACAAGTGGAATAGGTGTGGTTAAGGTTGACAAATGAGTTATGGTTGTGAGTCTTTTTGGAGTGGAGAGGAAGTTGGTAAGATTGCATATGGATGGGATTTGCCTAGGGATGTGGATATGGTTCGTACGGTTCTTCATGCTTCTTTGACTGAGGCGATGTGTTGGTGACTCTAGCACTATAGGAATCTTTGGAGTTGTAGGTGTTGTGTAAGGATAAGTTGGCTTTGGAGAAGGCCCCGGTGGAAGTATTGGATGGAAGGGTGGAAAGGTTGATTAATAAGGATGCAGTGTTCGTGAAGGCCATTTTGAGAGGATCATCAAGTTAAAGGTTTCCCTAAGGAAGCTAAGTGGTCTTAATGGATTGATATTCGTACCTCATTCACTCTAATCAAGTCTAAGATAACGACTAAGTCCTTCATGTGATTCCAAGTCACATGTTTCAGCCCCTATATTATTTGCATGCTTCATGTTTATGTTGACAAGTTCATGATGATTTTTACACTTATGTTAATATTTTAAAATGATGATTAACTGCATTGTTGCATGCTTATGTAGGATAAAATTATCTTATTCACGTATCTCATATACGTTTCTTTGACATTCTGGGATGAATGTTTCCAAGGGGGAGATATTGAAATGATCCCAAAAAGTGCCTGAAAATGTGCCTAGAAAGTGCCCGGAATAGTAATTTTCATATATCTCAAAATGTGTGTGTTATTTCAAAAATTTGACTTTATATTCTTGTTCAGGGGGAAAAATTGAATGGAAAATAGATCTAACCCAAATTTTAGCGGAACCATAGCAAAATCTGAATTTTCAAAGTGGTCTGAAAAACAAAGTGTGCGTTCCTTCTGTGACACGCACTAGTGTTAAAATTATTCTAATTTTTGACTTCGGTCCAAGACTTTTATGTCTTGGGCCTAAGGGTTCTCATATGTGAAAATACCTATACATACCCTTATTTCACCCTCTATCATCTTTAACATTCCCCAATATCCTCTCAAATACTTAGGCTCATATTCCACCCTAAATTCAAGTACCAAAACTCAAGACCAATCTTAAGGATTTTACCAAGGATTTCATTCAAGTTTCAAGTCTCCATCTCCAATCTTTTTCATGGATTCTCCAAAGTCAAGGTATGTGGGTTCCAACCATTGGGTCCTTTCACCCATGGTGCCCTAACCTTCTGTTTACTGAATTTGCATTATCTAAAGTTGATTTTACAAATGGGTTTACTAGTATGAATATGTCTATGAACTATGTTAAAGCTATAAGAAATTGTGACTGATTTACTATATTTTGAGCTATAAATCTTGGATCTATTGTAAGATTTGATGAGGGGTTTTTATGTATATTGCTTGAGGGTGTTGCAAGATGTTGCTTGATGGTTTTACAATGGATTTTCTTGCATGATTGCATCTCTAAATTTCATGATTTTATACTAGCATTTCACACCGCCAAGTGTTTGATAAAAAGTTTGGTTATAGTTTCTTAAGGAATTGAAGGTCCAAAGCATGAGATATGATATCAATGATGTTATGATAATTAAAAGAGCTTATGTACATGATATATTCTATAGAAAGTGTTGCACTAGACTATACCCGATCCGGGGGGACTAAGAGCCCGGGTAACCATGTGAGGGGTTAGTATGTCCATAGCCAATCAAGGGGCTAATGCCTTGATAACCATGTGAGGGGTTTGTACTTCACCACTTGGGTGATAAGGTGAGATTATTATCAACCATGTGAGGGGTTTGTACTTCACCACCTATGTTATAAGGTGAGATCATCATCAACCATGTAAGGAGTTTGTACTTCACTACCATGGTGATAAGGTAAGATTATCATCAACCATGTGAGGGGTTTGTACCCCACCACCAGGGTGATGGGGTGAGATCATCATCAACTAACCAAGGGGTTTGTACTTTGGAAATCTTGCTTGGTCTATGCTACACACATGATGTTCTATAGAAGTATGATTTACTTAAGCATGTTTAATTTATGCATTGATCATTTATGCCATATTGTTATATGATGTTCATTGCCTATTGTTATGCATTTTGATTATGATGCCTATCTCTTGTTGCATTGTATCCTATATACTTAGTACATCTATATGTACTAACGCATACTTTGCCTGCATTATATCACCATGTAGGAACCAGAGCCCAAGTTGATCATCCTCCTCCTCCATGTTGCTAGTTAGGTGCTACTCAAGCTAGTTGGTGAGTCCTCCACTTCGGGGACCCTAGTCGATGTTTCTTTTATTATGTATTGATACACTCTTTTTTATTTTCTATTTTGACTATAAGGGTGAGCCCGGTTGCTTTGTCTTGGAACCCGCTCTTATCTTTGTATTAGAGGTGTTGTTACATGTGCTATGTATCTATATTATGAATCTTGACTCTTTTGTCTCTGGCTATTGATGTTATGCAGGCTTTCCCTTAGTCCCTTGCCCTTGTTTTCTAAATTTTTGCATGTTACTTAAGTATTAATCTCTCTCGCTTAGTCCTAATTTCCCTTGTTTATGTTTCTTATATTGTTATACCTTGCTTCCGCGACCAACGATGTGTAATGATATGCTATGAGGCTTGTTTGGGGTTCCTTTGGGTTCCCTATTCGCTGGTCACATTTAGGTCCTAGGCTTGGGTGACATTGATTTTTTTCGAATTCAAAGAGTTATGACTTTTTCAAAGGGTTGCGACTTTTTCAAAAGGTTATGACATTTTTGACAGGTTGTGACTTTTTCGAAGGGTTATGATCTTTTGGAATGGTTATGACTTTTTTGAATGCTTGTGACTGACTAAAGTAAGTTTAATAAAAAATGACACCTTTTGAGTTTTTTTAACCTTATGTTTGACTATTTAATTGATTTGTAAAATTTTAAATTATTTAGAAAACTAAATATGAATTATGTGAGAGTACTATTGTAATGTCCTTATTACTAAATAATGTATTTACTTTGAAAAAGGTAATCTCTTGAGATAAACTCAACCCCTACTTCATATCTCTTTGACTCAAACTTATGTTGTTACTGGAATTGGTTTTTTTGAATAAAAAAATGAAAATAAGGAGGGGTTTATCTTAGTGTAATTTGGTTCACTTTTATAAACTTGTATATATATTATACAAGCCTTAATAATAGATATTAAGGTGCTAAGGTGTGATTAATAAAAGGGAATGAAAGAAAGAAGTTTGGGAAGCCACCTTTTTCTTGGGCAGCCCTTTTAATTTTCTTTTAATATAATATGTCTTCCCCCCTAAGGTAAGTCCATTTCAATACATAGAGGCACTTTACAAACTCTCTCATGACTTTATATTTAACAAAAAGCATGAAAGAAATAAGTTCCTTTGAGCAAAAATAAAGAAATCCCCTACCCTTTGATAAGTGGCTAAACTTTGTCTTTCAATTGTGTAATATTTAGTAATTATGGAATATCTTGTTATACATAGTCGTGTTTTTAGTGTGTGAATACTTTTTGGTAAGATAATTCACTTACCTACAAATTTTATGTGTATGTGAAATTCTAAATTTGCCTGTATGGTACTGAAAAATTGGATGAAACATAGTGAAAGTTATGGCCAGTTTTTCTGTATGAGAAGCCTTCTATGTACTGCTATTAGTATTTTAATCATATCTTGATGTGTGAGCTATATTTTATGATGGTTCTTAGTTTTTTGCAACCCCAAGCCATGTAGCTACAACTCTTATGTTTATGTTGGAACCTAATTTAGTAGTTATGAATTCGAAATGATGGACATTATTTAGGACAAGTTCTGTCCAAGGTTTTGATATAGGAATCCCTGGGTGTGCTATTTAGTGTTTTGATTATAATTCTTGTCCAAATGTATTTTTAAGCGATTCTTGACTATTTACAACCCATATTCGTATACCTACAATTTTTATGTAGACTAAAAAGCCTAGTTTTTTCATTTATCAATTCAAAATCCAGTTATATCGTAGGGCAGTAAAGTTGTCGAGAAGAGTGTGATTTGCAGAAATGGAGCTCAATTTTGGTATTTTTCTTATTAGTTTTTACCTGTTGAAAGTGCTAAGTATTAAATGAACATTTGAATTGGGTATGAAGGTACTTACGCGCTGGTACAATCTTAAGGGAATTGTTGACGAAACTGATGTTGTGTTGACCCACAACTTAAACTCGGTAGGGTCATTATGTGCTAAAAGGGTAAGGTTCGTGTAAAAACTTGTTATTGTGCTTTTGTTACCTTCTGGTACATTTGAATGTTATCTTGGTATCTTATCCATGTGTTTGTCATTTTATCTGGTTGTGTTAATATATTTTGAGACTTGTAAGGAACTCGCTTAATTTGCCCATTTGTGTGGATTGCTGGATCATTTGACATCCTTATGGACTTTGTCCGTCTTGTGACTGTGACTTTGTCACTATCGGGATGCCTCTTATTTGGAGCAATTTTCATCTTGGCTGTGGATTTTTGGTTCTTCCTAAGTATGGAAGTGGTACATTTCAAGCACGAACTAGAAAGCCACTCTTAATATGATTCTTGGTCCTCTCGATTATTGGGTTTTAGACCTTCATGATACGGTGCCTCGGCCCTTCTTGATACTTGAATATGTTTTGTGTGAAGACATGATGTATATATTAACATGCTTCTAGGAACTCTTGACACTTAGACCGTTAAATATCATACTTGATACTATTGATCTGTTTATTCACTTGGTCTACTTATCATATTGCATTTGTGTTGCCTTGACTTAAGAAAGGTAAATTGAGGAATCTAAAGGTTTCCACTTGTAGCATTTATGACATTAAGCTTCATCTTAGCGATAGTTATTTCTATCATAGGGAATACCTGAGATGATGCTTAAGGATGATCATTGAAGATAAATTTTGAAAGCTATGCAGAAAATAACATTTCCATCTAGACATTTATCTTTTAGTAGTTTTGGGATAAATGATTCTCCTATTGACTATGTACGTAAAGGCTAGTGCAAATTATGCAACCAATGTTTGTAACTTAAAGTTTTGGCTTGTTTAGTTAAATTGGAGCTGATACGCTTGTTCTTATATTAACTTACAAGTTATTTTGAGGTGATTGTATGAAATAAAAACTAGTAAGTTTTATGTCTTTGTATTGTAACATTGGTAATAATTTTCAGCATGTACTACAATAGTATGGGCAATATATAAAAATCTCTCAAGATATTGGTTTAAATTATTTTGGAAGTTACTCACGATATAAACTGGAATCTGAAATCAACTGAACTACCTCTAGGACAAAATCCCGTACCTATAACTATTTTGGATTTATTATTAAATTATGATTAATATGCTGCATATTAAACTATTTATATGTTAGCAAATATTAGGTAAACCCAGATCGTATAGAAGTGGCATCCTCCCATGAGGGTTGCCACAGCCATGTAGGAGAGCCTAACATTCTCTTTTTTTATATATACTAAGTAATTGGCCGACACTTCTCGTGGTCACAAGTAATCTAATCAAGTTTATAAATGTTAATATTAAAACTAATAAAATACTCTAAAGTTATTATGTTCTTTCTATATAGAAAATTTAGCTTTTTTCAATTTATCTCAAGAACTTCTATTAATGTAATATTGCAAAAGTCCTAGTTATCTTCAATAATATTTTTTTATTTCTTGATATAATTGGCTTCTCAATATTAGTTGGACTCCCTAACTTGAATATTAAATTACTATAATACACCAAACATAAAAAATGAATTTTATATACTTTTTATATTTTATATTATTTTTATTTAATTATATTATATTATAGTGAAAGAAGATAACTTTTCACCTTGAAGGATCATGACTTTTTAAAGGTGTTGTGACTTTTTCGAAGAGTTATGCCTTTTTTGAAGGACTTTTACTTTTCTGAAGGGTTGTGACTTTTCTAAGGAGATTACAATAATACTCCAACTTAAAAGTCAGTTTAATATATTTTAAAAATGAATTATTTTTAACATTTAAAGATTGTAACTTTTGTGAAGGTTGTGAGTTTTTAAAAAGTTATGATTTTTTCAAAAAGTTGTGACTTTTTCGAAAAGTTATGAATTGTGACTTTTTCGAAAGGTTTGCGCTTTTTCAATGAGTTGTGGCTTTTCAAAAAGTTGTGATGTTTTTCAAAGAATTATGATATTTTCGAAGGATTATAACTTTTTCGAAGGGTTGTGACTGCAACACCCGATGAAATTACCAAAATACGAGAAGTGCGCGTAACGCATCTTCCCATGCTCCATTTGTGAATCTGAGACTTGATATACAATCAACATGAAAAGTTGAGTCGAAAAATGGTCTCATTAGAATTTTAGCGCCATTGGATCAAAAAATAATTTTTTCATCCGAACCAAAAAATAGTGGTTGTGCGCGCCCAAGGTTCGATGTTCCTGGGACCCAGAAATGCCTTGTCTTTTTCTTAAAATTTTTGATGGGAATTGAAAAACTCGTTCGGAGAATTTTTGACTCTTCTATCGTGGGGCACATGATAGAAGTTCATAGTATCTATGGAGACTCATGCACTTTCAAAGCATCAAATTTTGCCTTAATTGAAGTTCAGAGTAAAAAAGTTATGAACGTTTTACTGTTGTCCGAAGATGCGGGACAGCGCCGCATCGTGGACCTAATGCGGACCCATTATGGATAAGCTAAATGACATTTTTCCTTTTTATTTTGAGGGTACTTTCATCCTAAAACCTTTGGGGGTCTATTTAAGGTCCCAAAACATATAAAACGTCAGTTTTCATAATTAAAAACCCTCTCTTTCACTCATAAATGCAAACACTCAAGAATCATCAAGAAAGTCATCAAGTTAGGAATAACTTTCAAGATTTATCCTCAAGGTAAGTTATTCTTTATAAATTTCAATACCCAACCCAAATTTCATTCATCTATTCATGAATCTCTAATAGAATCTTAAATCCTAACCTAGGGCTTCAAGAAAATGAATCCTGGAATTCCAAGAAATGATTTCTTGATTCTTCTTTTTCAAGAATTAAGGTTCTTCATCAAAGAACCCTAAAGATTGTAAGTCAAGAATTCAAGAATCACAGAGAAGCCCTTCAAACAATGTGTTTCCAAGTTCTATGAACTTCTATCGTGTGCATGAGTTCTATGAGATTGCTCTCTCATGTGCATGAGTTCTATGACCATTTAACGTATGAGATCGCTCTCTCATGTGCCCCATAGATGGTCATAGAAGAGTTGAAAGTGCATGAGTCTCCATACATGTTCTTGAAGTGTTATCTTGATTAATTTCTTAAAAACTATATTACTTACATGTATTTGCATATGTTGATGATCATCAGAAACTTGTTTTCTTGAATTTATTACTTTTCATGAGATATTGCATAAGCCTACATGTTAATTTTGAAAGCATGCATGAACAAACATGGGGATCGAGTCTAGAACTATCCTTGTTTTGAGAATGTCGATTATGATAGTGATGTAGAATGATGAGATGATGAATTGATACAGCTTGATAGTCGTATAAGTCTCCATAAATGAACATTAATGATTTGTCTATTTAATTATTTTCTAATAATTATTCTAAGCCTTGAGCTATTATTTGATGAGAGGATGAGAGTCTCTATGAGATTGATTGAATGATGAGTGCCTCCATGAGGTTGGTTTGAGATGAGTTGATTAGGATTATTTAATTGGATGGATTCTCTTATGAGCACTAAGTCTTGGGAGGAGTATTGAGCACCGAAAGAGTAAGAGTTAATCCAACTCGTACTTGTCAAACTACATAACCAAGTGTAGGTGATGATTAGGACCATCACATCACATTGTGTTGAGGTCCTCTCTGATTACAAGTCCTTGAAACAATAGAGGACCTGTGGATTGTTGTCTCCATTTTGGACTTGTCTATTATGGTTTCGATTCGTTCCTTACCTGGCAAGTATGGAACAACAGTGGCAACATTAGCGAGATTGTTGTATAATCACTGGCTCATAAGTGATTGTTATCAGATAAGAGAACTTCCTATAAAGTTCCCAAACTGAGTATTCTGAAT
Source organism: Solanum ossicruentum (assembly GCA_025774065.1). Taxonomy (NCBI): domain Eukaryota; kingdom Viridiplantae; phylum Streptophyta; class Magnoliopsida; order Solanales; family Solanaceae; genus Solanum; species Solanum ossicruentum. Next base: position 13,179 of record JAOTQR010079754.1, read on the forward strand.
CGAGATGAGATGAGATGAGTAGAGATGAGTCCCTCCGAGATGAGTCTGATTAAATTGATGTGGTTTGATGGGTGAGATAGGTCATTTGTCTACTCTTTATTCTTGCTTTAGATAGACATTTGACATGTTGATTGTTGTTACTTTGAGTTGATTGTTGTTTCTATATTATTCTACCTGTTTTGATTTTATTCAGCTATTTTACAAATCGTACATTCCATGTACTGATGCTATTCGACACTGCATCATGTTATGATGTCGATATAAGGATTGGAGATCATGAACAGGCGCATCATTGAAGATATTAGACGTTCAGCTGATTAGTGAGCCTCCCCTACTTCGGAAGATTCATTATCTTTATTTCATCTTGCTTATAGAGTTAGACTTGATTAGCTTTAATTTAATTTGAGGTAGCCATGGGTATATCATTGGCACCATTTGATAGTGATAGATGCTTCATAGACAAGGGTCGAATGTTGATGTAAGACTTGTTGAGCTAGTTTCTTTCTACTGGTCTTTCCATTTATAATATTATTTTGAGACTAGATGAGATGTGCCGATTACTTTTCTTAGTCTTTCGTTGATTGTCTTGAGTTCATTGAGTGAATGAATGTGATGAGGCCAAGTGGTTTGCTTGTGTATGTCTAGGGTACTCTCTCGAGGCATAACAGTGACATTTTTAAAGGATTGCAATTTTTTCAAAAGGTTTTTCTAAAAGTTGTGGGATTTTACTGGGTATTTTGTTATTGTTGTTGTTCTAAAAGATGTGACTTTTTGGAAGGGTTATGGATTGTTTAAAGGGTTGTGATTTTTTCGAAGAGTTGTAACCTTTGCAAAGAGTTGTTACTTTTATGAATGGTTATGACTTTTTCGAATCGTTGGGATAGCTAAAGTATCGTTTAATTAGAAATAATGACTTTTGAGTTTGTTAATTTCTATTCCGTTATTTACTTGATTTTAAAAATATTAAATTATTTAACAAAAATAAATAAAAATTATTTGAGAGTGCCAGTAGGTGAGCTAACATTTTCTTATATATAAAAATATATGTATAGCGACTAAGTTTCGTTCATGAAAATAGCAATCAAGAAAGGAAAATAGCGAAAAATAATGGTATTTATATTTCAATAATTTGTGCGAAAATTACAATCTTTGTAAAATCTAAAAAGATGTAATCCTGTGATTCTTCTCTTCATGATCTTCAACTTAAGACTTTACCTTGTTCATGAATCGATGAAACACTTGCGGCTCGGCACCTTGAGATGAAGACTTCTTTGTTTGCAGAAGACTTGTAAATCACCATAAAGAGCAGGGATTCTCTATGTATTTTTGCATGTCCTTTGATCTTATGAAGAATCTTTTATATAGGTATGAGCTAGGGTGTTTGATGTATTTTGTTCCAAGTATTTTAAGATATTTGGACCTTGGACCTGAAGAGTATGAGTTTTGCTCATCTTGTTGACTTAATGGACTAGCCCAAATATAATTTAGGCTTTTTTAAGTCATATCATTTTAATTTGATTGTCGATTCTACCTCCTCAACCAATATTTTGACTTGGTCAATGCATCACGAATTTAGGATTTGATTCATATTTAATATGAATTTATCAATAAAACTTCACTACCTACAAATAGCCCCTACTTTGAGGCTTGTCGAGGTACTTGACTTGTCAAACCTATAAAGACAAGCCTTGGAGTACATGTAAAGAAAACATTTTTTTTCACATTTTTGATCTCACATATAACGTTTAGAATGACTATACCGATATGTTGATGTTTTTCAAATTAATACATACAAAAGTCTTTCTAATAACATTCTTCAAACTTGCAATAAGTTACTTGTCTTTTTGTTCATTTAGCGACCCATTCAATTTGAAGTACTTACGGCTTATGGAGAATTATAACATGTTATTTATTTTGTCATTTTAATAGTTTTATTTGGATCATTGACTATAAGATGACTATCATTTTCATAAGCTTAATCTAGCGATATGAACTCACGATTTTAGCATGAAGTTCAGGTGTAGCTTTCTTTGACGTTGAATGCCTTTTTGATAGGTTCTCCTCTAATTTTGCTCGATCACTTCAATAAAATACAAGGATTGCAAACCTTAGCTCCTAATGTAAGTGTAGCCTTATCAAGAGGTCTTTTTGCACTTATATTAGAAACCTCTCAAATTTTTTCACATTTGATTGCATGAAACCATTTCCACGATTTTATGTGGAAACACACATGTGTATGATTTTATTTTCATAAAATAAAAATTTCCATAATTGTCATTTTTTCATTGGCTGGCACAGCTGAAAATTTAGGACAAGAAATAAGATCACGAAAAATCTTATGACCTAGCTTGCATTATTCTTTGATTTCCAAAAATTTCATATTGGTTTGATGGAAGATCACATGTTATTTATTTCTTGACTTTCAAGACATTATTTTTCTATGTTTGATACCCATATAAATATACCAGAAGTAAATCTCATGAAAACTTATCATAATTGGATTTTATTTGTAGTTTTTCCATAATTTGTAGAAATCCTACTTTCCATAGTTATAATTTTCTATAACTCATAGGAATCTGAGTGAAATCTCCATATTCTTGGTATCTACATATACTCGCGTACCATTGGTGGTTAAATATCAATTTGCGGCATCATCAAACTCCATTAAATCCATGTCTTACAAGTAATGCCCTTCCTTAACCTTGATTATCGTCACTTTTTCCACTACTCAATGCAGTAGTGGTAAAAAATTCATATCTCATTATAGGAAAGTATAAATTATGTGTTGTTTAATTTTTTGAAAACTAGACTTGTAGAGATACAAGATATCTAAAAATTCGATCAGAAACCTTGTAGATTTTCTCAGGTAATCTTTTGAATTTAGCCAAAATATTTGATGAGTTGACTGCACTGGCTTTGTGCGGCTTTACGAAAATAATTATTTCTTAATGTAGGGACATCTAAATCATATTACATTCAATTGTTTTAGGAACTAGACTCGTGAAGATACAAAATAACTAAAAACTCTGGAACAAGAACCTTGTGAATTTTCTCAGGTAAATTTTTGAATTCAGTCCAAAATTTTGATGAGCTGACTGTACTAGCTTTGTGCAGCTTTATAAAAAAAAAATTATATCTTGACGTAAGAACATCTAAAATCATGTTCCATTTCATTTTTCAAGAACTATACTCATCGAGTCACAAAATATCTGAAAATACTGATCAAACAGCTTGTGGATTCTCTCAGGTAAATTTTTGAATTCATTCAAAATTTTGATGATCTAACTGCGCCAGCCTTGTGCAAGTTTACAAAAAAAATCATATCTTGATGTAGGAATGATAAAATAACCAACGGTTTACATCATTGGAAAGAAGATTCATAGAGTTAAATCATATGTGAAAATCACATTTAGATCGCATCTATGTTGATTCAGTATTCTATCCAAACATTAGCCTTCGAATGAGCACAAAAATTTGAGGTCGCAGTCTTTGTGTTAGACATAGTCATACTGAATCTAACCCTATTCTTTTAGTTCTTTATGTAGGTTTTGCATATAGTTATATGGCTTTGATTACATAACATGATGTAATTTTATGATCATAACATGCAGCATCCTCGTCTTTATATAGTAACTGACCAACAAATTCCAAATGTCAGTACTAGTTTTGGAGGTTCAACGTTGGACAACCGGCATCTTATCTCACGTCAGTGGATCTCCTGATGAATCTCTTCACCTTAAAGAATGGTCACATATGTGTACCTAAAATATCATGGAAAACTTCTTGAGTAAGGCTACCAGCATGAAAGTTTCTCTATAGAAATCCACAATTTATCAAGAGGCTGCTTCGTTGAACCTTCTCATCCCAAGCAGTGTTTCAACAATTACAGTATTTCATCTTCTGGCTTCGGAGACATCAACTACACAACTGACTACTAGGAATGAGTTTAGGATGTGCTTCTCCATCACAAGGAGACTTTGGAGTACATTAAGATTTATGATGTCATATATACATCTTCGTTCACATACGACTATGAGACATTGTACTATATGCTTTTTGTGAGCTTTGGTGCCCACTAACAATATGCTTTCTACTTTTATTAGGAAAATGTACATATAACTTTAGGACTTAGAGCAATTGGAGGTGTTCCTATCCAAGGATCCTTTTATGATGAAGTCATTCCTTCAGCAAAGGAATTGACCCAGTCAGATGCTCAAGCAAGTTTGTTTCTTCCCGAAAGTTGTCTACATTTATTTTTGGCCTTCTACAACTTAGCAAAAGGTGATCTCCATGAGGATTCCATCTACAACTAGGTGAAGTTTTGGTTCACAGGACCAAATAAATATGTTGAGTCTCTGCAGGAGGTCTCAAAGGTATGAGCCACAAAGATAAGGTCGAACCATAATCCTTTCAGACACATCAATATGAATTTCCTTCCACAGATAGATAATGAGAATGCCCCTTTTGTTAAGCTAGAAATGGAACAGTCGCTTAGATTTGAGATTGTCTTGGAAGCCTTTCTCGCTTGTTGGCTCTGCAAGTTTGTGTTTCAGAATAAGAAAATTGGATACATGCATACTAGTGTTTTCAAAGCTACGCGTGTGATGGCTCATAGAGAGAAATTATTTCTAGCAATCCCAGTTCTTGCAAGTATATATCATGGTTTGAAGACATTTCTACTTCTTCCAATTTGAGTATAGAAAATATAATTTTCCTATATCCTACGTATATGGATGGCTAGGAGAATATTTTGGGACCCATAATAATTCCAGTCACTCACATCGAATCATACCTTATGCAAGATTTCTGACAAGAAAATGGCTAAATGTTTTAGCTTTTTTGATGCTCAAAAGTTATTTCAATAGGATGATGCCCATCGTCTCCATCACTTGGCATTATTACAAGGCAATGATTTGCATCTTATTGATAATTTATGACTCTTAAATCCATTGAATGAATTTATCATAAGTCTTCGCTCAAGCTATGTCACCCTTAAGTGTTATTCAAATTTTGTAGTGGAGTGCTACAGTCCTATGAGATTTAGTCGACAATGCAATTTTTGTCAAGATAACCTCAGAGATCTTATAGAATGACCATATGATGGTACTTGTCAACATTAGTTCATAATTCCTCTTTTTGAATTGACACTTCTTCAGAAGTCATCATCCCGATGTGCCCATAAGAGAGCGCTCTATTAATGACTCGCAAGTATGCGGATTGGTGGCCATTAGAAGGCGCTCTATTAATCCTTCAAAAGAAAGTTGTTGTATTATTTTGAAGTATTCAAAGCAAGACATTACAACTGTGCCATAAAGGGGCTTCTAATCAATCGAAAGAAAAGCCATATTCTTCTTCTAAGCCTAGGGTAAAGTCAAACCATATTCCATAAATTATCAAGACCTTATCCAAGTCTAAAACTCCGAAAGGGATAGGTATACCTCCGAAACCAAAATTGAGGTACCTCACATTAGCCTCAAAGGTGACCACCGTTGCTTCAAAAGTCAATAATAATTCCCATATGCTTACTTTTCTCAGGTAGTGTTGATCAAGCCATTGCTTCTTCTAGTTCAACAAAGAGTAAGGATCATCACTGGAATTATCCAAAAAGGAAGGCATAAGAGCTAGACTACAATTGTTATGATCTAGACACAATTGTCATTGTCAATAATACCTTTACGGATGAGGATCCAAACTCTGCATTGTTGTTTGATTTAGCAAAATGGGTAAAATCCTCTTTTTTCTTTATTTTTTTCCTTTTTTTTACCTATACTAAATCTTTTTGTAACCAAAAATTTGATTGGTCTCTTTTTCTTTTATTTTTTAGTTTGACCTTCAATATCTATGTGATGACTATCTTGGTGATGTTATGATTGCAGATATTGCTATGGCCTTTAATGATATTGACGTGGCTGCAAAAAATTCTTAGTCTCTCCTTAAAGACAGTATCTCCATCAAAAGTAGTTTTACCTAGGAAGTTGTCTTCCATTTCTTTAAATGACAAGATACTTCCCCAAGCAAATAGCACCAATGTGACTAAAGTTACTGCCAATCAAATCACACATCCAAAGTTGTTCCAACCTTTATTATGCTATTGCAGCCTAGGACTCCACCTTTTGATCAACAAGAAACACATTTTTCATGCCAAATCAACATTTGTTTCTGAGATGTGGGTGCATTGTGTGGATAGATTGCACAATTTTCTTTGGGTTCCTTAGATGATTTTGCTAAGTTACAATCGAGTATTGCTTCAACACTTGATGAAATCAAAATGGTCAACATTATTGATATTTCTACTTTGGAGGATCTTAATGAGGATTTCTTCTAGTCATAAGTAGAGTATAATGCTTTGAGACCATCAAAGATGACTAAAGAATCACATGAGAAGGCCATTCATGATGCACAAAAACATCTTGATGACTAAAATTAGAACATGAAAAGCTCAATGGATCCAGATGGAAGCTCAAAGTAACTCTAGCAAACGTGGAGAAGGATCTAGCCACCATGACCTCCAAGAGAAAGAAGATCATCGTGCTAACTAGTAGACATCAAGAGAAGCTGTCCAAAACTCAAGAGAACATCACCATGACCGAGGGAGAGTTTTATACAATTGAGGTGAACCATATTTTGTCTGATGATGAAGCAGATAGAATATCCAAACTTGTAAATGCGGTTAAGATGAGTCATCATAATATTCTAAACTTCAAGCCATTTCCATAGTTTTAATTCTTTTGTAGGATTCATTTGTTTATTTACTTGCTTACTATCATATAGTGATTTATTTTTTTAAGCAATAAATTGGTGACTTATCTTTTAGTGTTAATTGTCTCGTCTTGAATTCTCTCCTTTTTTGGGCTTTTTGACTATGTTTCAAATTCGAAATGGTCATGCTATAATTTTTAGCTTTGCATGCCTGTGAAAGAAAATTCGTAACTCAAAGTTGTAGTGTCGAAATTATGAGATTCTTTTTTTGTTGGAAAGATAACTTCCAGAAGTTTAATCTCTACAAAAAAATCACATCCTTAGGATTTATAAATTCATACATGTTTTCCTTTGAAGTCAATTTATAATATGTTATGCTTGATTTTTCAGGTTCGTACGCTTGCAGAAGAAAATTCATAATTAAAAATTAGAGCGTGCAAATCATTAAATTTTTTATTTGATAAAAAGATAACTTCTCAAACTTTTATTTATTCAAAAATCACAGCCTTATGATTCACAAATTAGTACAGATTATCCTTCCAGGTTAGCATAGAATTTGACATGCTTAATTTTTCAGCTTCGCGTTCTTACAAAAAAAAATTCATAACTCGAAATCGGAAAGTCCAAATCATAAAATTCTTTTTTGTTAGAAAGATAACTTTGCAAACTTCAATCTCTTCAAAAATCATAGCCTTATGATTTATGCATTAGTACAGATCTGCCTCAAAGTCAACTTTGAATCTGGCATGCTTGATTTTTTAACTTCACGTGCCTACTGAAGAAAATTCATAACTCGGAGTTGGAGCATCAAAATCATAAGATTCTTTTTTTGTTGGAAAGATAACTTCTACAACTTAAATGACTATGAAAATCATAGCCTTATGGTTTATGAATTGGTACAGATTTACCTTCAAAGTCATCTTAGAATCTAGCAGGCTTGAATTTTCAACTTCGCATGCATACCGAAACAAATTCGTAAGTCGGAGTTGGAGCGTTGAAATTATGATATTCCTTTTTTTACTTACTTCCAGGAACATAACCTATTTCTATCCCTCCACGTAAAATGGCCTTGGTAGAACCACATGAATTAAAGGAGAAATTAAAAGACTTATTGGAGAAGGGTTTCATCAGGCCTAGTGTGTCCCCTTGGGGTTGCACCAGTGTTATTTGTACGTAAAAAGGATGGCACCTTGAGAATGTGTATCAAGTACCGACAATTGAATAGGGTGACAATTAAGAACAAATATCCCTTCCCCTGATTGATGATTTATTTGATCAGTTACTGGGTGCCAAATACTTTTCAAAAATTGATTTGAGATTAGGTTATCACCAAGTGAGGTTGAAAGAGAAAGATATACCCAAGACAACTTTTAGGACATGTTATGGTCACTTTGAATTTCTTGTTATGTCATTTGGGCTAACAAATGGACCAGTAGTTTTTACGGATTTAATGAACAAGGTCATTCTTAGATGTATTCATGATAGTATTTATAGATGATATTTTGGTATATTAAAGATCAAAAAAGGACCATGTAAATCACTTACGACAAGTATTACAAGTTCATCATGCTCGGCAGTTATATGCCAAGTTTTCTAAATGTGAATTTTAGTTAAAATTAGTGGCATTCTTGGATCATATTGTGTCCAATGAAGAAATAAAGGTTGATTCACAAAAGATAGAGGTCGTGAAAGATTGGCCAAGGCCAACAACACTAACAGAAGTTCGAAGCTTCTTAAGGTTGGCAGGTTATTATAGAAGATTTGTTGAAGGTTTTTCTTCTATTTCTGTAGCTTTAACAAAGTTGACACATAAGGCGATTAAGTTCTAATGGAATTATGCATGTGAAAGAAACTTCCAAGAGATGAAAAGCAGGCTAACTTCTGCACCCCTACTAGTGCTTCCAAAAGGCACAGAGGGGTATGCATTGTATTGTGATGCCTCAGGATTTGTCTTAGGATGTGTGCTGAAAAAATATGGTAGGGTAATTGCTTATTCCTTGAGACAACTAGGAACGCATGAGGAAAATTACCATACATATGACCTTGAGTGAGCAGTGGTTGTGTTTGCTTTAAAAATATCGCACCACCATTTGTATGGGGTTCATGTTGAAGCAGAATGACCTATGTTTAAGATAACGGAGATGGATAGATCGAATAAAGGATTACAATGTTGATGTACTATACAATTCAGGGAAAGCAAATGTGGTAGTTGATGCTCTGAGTCATAAGGCAATCATTAATATTGGTGATCAGATCGTGGTACGTCAAGGAGTGGCTATGGATCTACGTCAACTACCCAGTTTGGAGTTCACTTCCTTAAAACTCTAAAGGAAGGGGTTGTCATGCATAATGTTGTAGAGTCTTTTTTATTAATGAAGGTGAAAGAAAAGTAGTTCTAGGATCATGTTTTATGATGACTTAAGCAAAAGGTGAGTTTGGGTACAATGATGGGCTTTGAACTTACACAAAATGGAGTACTTTATTGCCAAAATAGATTATATGTTCCTGATATTAATGGACTAAGAAAGAGGATAATGTAAGAAGCCCATTGTATAAGATATTCCATCCATCCAAGATCAACTAAGATGTATCATGAACTGAAGGGAATGTTTTGGTAGGGAGGCATGAAAAAGGACCTTACAGAATTTATGGCTCAATGTATAAATTTCCAATAAGAAAAAGTAGAGCACCAAAAGCCAGGAGGTTATATGTAATGTATAGAGCATCCAACGTTGAAGTGGGATATGATCAATATGGATTTTGTTACCTGGCTGGTTCACTCCTTTTAGAAGTATGACCCCATATGTGTAATAGTTGATAGACACACACAGTCAGCACACTTCTTGCTAGTTTAGATTCATTATACAGCTGAACAATGTGAAAAGTTATATCTCAAAGAGATAGTTAGGCTACATGGGGTCCCAATCTCTATTATATCTGATCGAGGAGCACAATTCACTTCAAAGTTTTGGAAGTCCTTCCAATTTCTACTCTCAAACAGACGGTCAAGCAGAACGCACCATTCAAACACTTGAAGATATGTTGTGGGCTTGTGCCTTGGACTTCAAGGGTAGTTGGGTAGACCATTTAATAGTTATTGAATTTGCCTATAATAATAGTGTAATAACCCCAAAAAGTGCACCAAAACGTGCGTCAGAATGCCTATAGTTTTAATTTTCATATATCTAAAAATCTATTCATTATTTTGAAAATCCAACTTTACATTTGTGATTATGGGGTCAAAATTAGGTGAAAAAGGGTCTAACCCGATTTAAGAGTGAACGAATAGCAATTTGAATTTTTGAAAGTACAAATTCTAGTAAGGTTTCCATGTTGCCTCCACCACATGCCAAGGGAGTGCTCATGTGTAATTCCTTCTCCGTGTCCTCTCCGTGATGTAGAGAGGTGTATCTTCCTGGCAGCGTTTTTCTTGTGCTGTCCAATTATTCTAAGTGTTGGGCCCAAGTTTTTCCAAACGTGTTTTTATCTATACTTAGCCAAAATTCACCCTTATATCATCCTAAACATTTCCTGATACTCCCCTAAACACATAGACATATTTTCACTCCAAAATTCAAGACTCAAAATCCTCATCTGGAGCTAAGGATTTTCTTCAAGCTTCAAGCCTCCATTTTCAAACTTCACCAAGAACTTCTCCTAAGCTACGGTATGTGGTATTGATCCATTGAGTCCTTCCACTCATGGTGCCTAAGCCTCCTTTTTACTAATATTGAATGATTTAAAGTTAATTTTACATGTGGGTCTTATATGATGCGAAATTTACTGCACAGTGATTTTAGTTCATGAAAGTATGGTTGTTTTAGCATGTTTTGAGCTCCAAATGTTTGTCTAATGTTGGATTTGATGAGTGATATTGATGTGAATGTCATAGGGTGTTGCAAAGTATTGATTGATGTTTTACAGTAGATTTTATTACATGACTTCATCTCTAAATTTCATGGTCTTTTACCCTTATTACACACCCCAAGTATTTGATAAAATGTCTGACTAGGGTTTCTTGTGGAAATGAAGGTCCATAGCATGAGATATGATATGATTGATTTTATGATGGTGAAATTAGCTAATATTCATGATAAATTCTACATAAAGTGTTGCATTAGACTATGGCTAATCCAGGGGGTCTAAGAACCCAGATAACCGAGATGAGGGTTTGTACATATAACCGAGGGAAGGGTTAGTACTTATCAACCTAGTGATGGGGCATCATCACTAATTGAGATGGGGGTTAGTACTCATCAACTGAGTGAAGGGTTAGTACTTCTCCACCTAGGTGATAGGGCGGCATTATCACCAACCAAGGGAAGGGTTAGTACTTCTCCACCTAGATGATGGGGTAACATTAGCACCAACCGAGTAAAGGGTTAGTACTTCACCACCTAAGTGATGGGGCAGCATCATCACTAACCTCAAGGAGTTTATACCTTGGAAATCTAGGTAGGTCTATTTTTCACGTATGATACCTTTATGAACATGAGCTATTTAAGTATGATTTACTCTAGCATTGTTTGTAATGCCATCTTGCTATAATATGCCCATTGACTATTGCTATGCATTTTGATCATGATGTCTATTTCTTGTCGTTTTGTATCCCACATACATAGTAAATTCAAACTACTAATGCATATTCTTGCCTACATGATATCACCATGTAAGAACCGGTGCTCAAGTTGATCCTCCTCCTCCTCCTGATGGCTAGATTGATCCTACTTAAAGCTAATTGGTGAGTCCTCCACTTAGGGGACCTTAGTCTATGTTGCTATTATCTATATATTGATACACTTTCTTATGTTCTATTGACTAAGAGGGTGAGCTCAGTAGCTTTGTCTTGACCCTCGCTCTATCTATATATTTAGAGGTATTTGTTAGAAAAGATATGTATTTATGTTATGAGCTTGACTCTTGCCTCTTGATTATGATGTTTAAGCAAGCTTTCTCTTAGCCCCATTGCCCCATTATCTTGCTTTATGTCTTTTATACGCTTTCGCAACCGATGATGTGTAATAATAAGTGAAAAGGCTTGATTGGGGTCCCTTCGGGTTTCCCATTCGCTGTGTCATGTCTAGGACCTAGGGTTGGGTCGTAAAAAATAGCTACCATTTAAGCATCAAGATGGAACCGTATGAAACCTTATATGGAAGAAAATGTAGGTCGCCAGTATGATGGTTTGAAGTGAGTGAAACCACCTTGCATAGGCCAGATCTAGTCCAACAAGTCATGGAAAAAGTCAAGGTAATACAACAACAGTAGAAAAGCCCAAAGTCATCATAAATCATATGCGGATGTTAGGAGGAGAGAACTAGAATTCTAAGTAGGAGATAAGACCCAGCACTGAATCTGTCCAAGTCCGATAATAAATAAATTCCTACTTAGGGGTATAATTTTATCCCATTATTTAGCATTATAAAGGGACAATATTTTCAGCCCAAGATTAATACAAAAGGGCCCAAGTCCGATAATAAATAAAGTCCAAGTTAAGGGATTAATTTTATCCCTTTATTTAGCATTATAAAGGGACAATATTTTCAGCCCAAGATGAATAGAAAAGGGCCCAAGTATATTCACAAGCCACTTGATGATTGGGGCGCAAACTAAGTGAAGGGAAAAGAGAAAAGTAGGCAGTCAAGGTCCATAAAATTGGAACCTAATAAGCCCCAAGTGAAAAGGCAAAAATAGGTACATTACTCACTTGATACAATAAGGGTTAAAATACAAAATAAAGTCGACCAAGAGTGTCCCTTTAAAAGGGATTAAAAGCAGCTCCTTTAAGTCATTTATACTTGGACAAAAATCTTATTTCTAAGTTTCTTTTTTCTCTCTTTCAACTCATAGAAAGCATCCCTCACAACCTTACTAGGGTTCCTAAATAAGCCCTCAACCTTGAAGGTAAGGGTAAGTAATGACACTTGTGTATTTAGTAAGATTTTTCCATGAAAAACAAGAGAATAAGTTGGTTATACTTGTGTTGGAATTTTGCACAGCATGTATTATAAAAATTAATATACACTTTTCTTGTTTATTAAAAGCGTTTTATCTTCTTGGCTGGCTGGATTATGAAGGTAGGTTGATGTTTTAATAAGGTTTAGTTCTGCAATGATGTAACACAGTTGCTGCACCATTGTTGTTTTCCTAAAAAATGAGTTCTTGTATGTTATCTTAATTGTGACTTAGTAGGAACTTGTGGGTTGGTAATTGGAAATAGTTGTCTGATGTCCCCATCTACTTTAGGACTATTTTTGGACTGTTTTATGCATAAATATATTGAAAATAGTTTGGTTGAAGCTGGAACAAGTTTGGGGTTGTTAAGGTTGAAATATAGCGAAAAGACGTAATGTTATGTTGCCTACTTATATGTTGTGTAGGGTTGTTATGTGTTATACTCTATGAGCTATTTTGAGCCTATTATTGGACTAAGATAAGCTTGATATGACATGTATATGAGAATGTGTATTAGAAAATATGATTAGAGGTGGAAAGGTTGAAAGAATACTCTTAGGTTGATAATTATAAGCTTTCTACCCGAGTGTTATTTTTTATGAGATTGGACTGCCAAGATGTGTTTATTAGCTGCTAATACTAGTTTTGTAACATACACTATTGTATGTAAATATTTGGGGGGAAAAGAGGTTACTTTGAGGTAATAACATGGTCATATAACAAGGTATGTAAGGCTACTCGATTTCCTATTATTTGGCATGAACCTAGATTCTTCTTTGGCATATAGAGGCACTTACAAATCCGACATAACTAATAATCATGTCTTCACTCTTTAACATGTTCACATGCTCCTATACATAGCCATTGCCAAATCTACATACATACTTTGGATACTAAGATACATTAGTTCCTTTTTTGCTAAAAAGTCTATGTGTTGTTTCATCCCCTACATATTTCCTTAGTTGTATAACCTACTCATTTCATTATGGTATTGTATTACATGATTGTTTACATGTCACACAACACAAAGTATTATGACCACCAAATGAATCACCTCAAAAGTAAATAAAAGATATAAAGTTGCTTATTAATGGGTTGTATCCCAGTGGTGGAAGAATCCCCTAGCATGGGTCAATTCCATATTACTGGGGTATCCCAAGGCTGAAAGGAAGCCTAGCATGGGTCTATCCTGATATTGGTTTACTGCTAACCAGCTGGTCATCTGTACTATATACTGTGCAAAGATAATAAAGTAAGGAAAGGTAAAGTAACAAAAAGGACATAAAGTATATGACTCTACAATATGACTAAAAGGTGGTCTCTTATCCTTACACCAATACATGATTTCATTTGAGTTCTTGTTTCATACATATTACTTCCTATCTTACATATTTAGTATATTATCTCATAGTGACATCCCTTACGAGGGACTTGCATTTCATGTTGTAGGTACAGGAGCTAGTATATCTCCCTGGTAGGAGTACAAGATATGCAACTGCTATTACTAGGCTTTAGGTTACTTCGGGGCTTTGTGTGTCTAGAGCTTATATTTTTGTATTGTACAGCTAGTCATGGCGGGGCTTGTCCTGACCCTTATCAGATACTTTTCCTTATCTTGAGGCTTTGTAGACTATGTGAAGTAAAGTGTCATCATATCTCATACATTATATATCGTGGTTCTAATGACCTAATCATATGCATTTCCTTTTCGCTTGTTATTACTGTCTACTTTCCTGAAAGCATATTGAATTTGGGAACCCTCTAATAATGGTCATAGGGAGTGTATCGTTATAGGTTGGTTCTACTATGCCTTGTTGGTAATGGGTACCAGTCTGCCTTAATGGGACCTTAGGTGTGATATCTTTTCTCATGCACAAAGCCAAACATGAATAAAGGGCAATTAAGAGGTGTGTCACCAAGTAAAAGATCATCATTGGAGAATGTAAATTTGGCCATGCATACATCCTTAACCTTGAGAGATGACTTTGACAGGTCTTTAGGTGATGGATATGGCAAAGTTACATTTGTTTGCTTCCTTCTCATCTAATTGCAATATAGAGCTTCTGTGTCGTCTCATGAGGAGTTGGTGTGAAACCAGCTTGCCAGATATTCTCCAAACATAATTGGTCGACACAAATCTTGGCGGGGATAAACCTCTATTTCCTCCTTCTTCGAGCACACAATCAAATTTTTTATTTAGGGCATTCTCACCATCTTTCCCCAAATGTATTTCTTATTTGATTCCTTATGCAAGCTTTCTTTATGATGTCTAAGATGAGCCACAAGAGTCCATCCAGAATCATCAAGATGATCTTCCTAGTCTCCATCCCCTTTTATTGATTGTCCTCCTAAAGAAGTGTCATGATCCAAACCTAGGGCCTAGAACGTGACACGGCACAAGGGGAAGCCGAAGGCACCCCAAGAAAGCCTCTTAGCATATCACTACACATCTTTAGTCACGGAAGCAATAAAATAGCAACATAGAAGTAGAAATAGGGATAACCAGGGCTAGGGGACATCATTCATATCATAACAACAAGAGTTAAGAGAGAGTCAAAGCTCATAGCATAATACATATCGCGTCCAACAACACCTCTAAACTTTAGATACTTAGAGAGGGTGAAGATAAGCAATTGGGCTCACCCTCATAATAATGGCAATAGGTAATCCAAACATACAAGACAATCTAATCATAAGCTTGAGAGAAGATAGATATTGTCCTTGGCTCACCATAAGCTAACTTAAACAAGTCTAGACACGAGGAGAATCAATAGGAGCTCTGGCTCCCACATGGGGATATCATATAGGAATAGAGTATGTGTTAGTATGTTTGAATGTACTAAGTATGTAGGATGCAATGCAAAAAGAGATAGGCTTCTAAATAGGCAAAATACATAATCATAAGCAATGAATAGAATACTAACAATATGACATGTACTAGTGATACTTGAAGTAAAACCATCCTTATATATAACATAATACAAGTGTAAGGTGTGACCATTATAGTGCAATCCAAGACCTGCCGCCTCCTTGGAGAGGCGCATGAGGTACAAACCCCTTCAAGAGGTTGATATAGTACAAACCCCCCAACAAGGTTGATGGAGTACAAACCCCCTAACAATGTTGATATGTACAAACCCCCAACAAGGTTGCACGGGCCTGCCACCTCCCGAGCGACGCGATCAAGGTACAAAACCCTCAACAAGGTTATGCGGGTCTACAGCCTCCCAGATGAGGCTTGGTCATCCCCAACACTAATGAGATAATATTATATATATCGATGCCTTTCATCATCTTGTACCTACATTCCTTTCATCATCATATACATATATTTCTTTCGTTATCATATACATACATTCATTTCATCATCATAAAGTCATTCATTTCATAAGACATGCATTAGACCTTAAATTCCTCAAGAAATCATAATCGGACACTTTATCAACCACTTGGTGGGTGTAAAACCATTCAATTCAAGAGTGTTATCATGCTAGAATATCCAATGTAACATCCTGAAGCAATATACATCAAAACCATTCATCAAATCTTACAATAGATCTTGGATTTTTAGCCCAAAACATACTGAAAAAGTCACAATTTCATAAACCCCAACATAGTGTGCAGTGAATTTCATAATAAATAAGACCCGTGGTAAATCAACTTTAAATTATGCAACTTTAGAGTAAAAGGGAGATGGGTATCATGGGTGAAAGGAACCCATGAAAGAAACCCACATACCTTACCTTTGAAGATTAACTTAATGATGATTGTACATGGAGACTTGAAGCTTGAGAGGAAATCCTTAGATCCAGATGAGTTTTGAGACATGAATTTAGGAGATGAAATATTGTCTAAATGTTTGAGAGAGTATTTGGGAATGTCTTGGATGATAAGAGGGTGAAATAAGGCTAAGTATAGGTATTTTTCCGTGTGGGAAGGCTTAGGCCCAAGATTCAAAAGCCTTGGACAGGACTAAAAAAACTGAACAGAAATACACTGTGGTGCGGCGCGCCAAGAACGTGCCAGGCCACTTGAATTTGCAAACTTGGGATTTTTGAATTTTGATACAATTTTGCTCTAAAATAGGTGTTGGACCTATTCCCCACTCAATTTGATCTCCTGAACAAGCATATGAAGTCAATTTTTTGATATCATGCACGGATTTTGAGATATATGGAGATTATTATTCCGAGCATTTTCGAGGCACATTTTCGGGCACTTTTTGGGTCGTTTCAACATCTCGCCCTTGGGAATATTCGTCCCCAAATGTCAAAGAAATTACAAGAGAAAAGTAATAATAAAGAGGTCATCCCCAATAAGAATGCATTAATACACTTTAAAACACCATTTTCAAAATCTCAACATAAGTCTAAAAAATCTTTATGAACTTGTTAACATAAACTTGAATGCATGGAAATGGCACAGGGGCTGAAACATAAAGCTTGAAATCATGAAAATGGACTTGAAATATTATCATAAGCTTGAATAGAATGAAAGAGGTATGGATATCACTTTTCCATGCCTGCTCCGGCTCCCCAAGAGAAAGTATCATCTTGATGACTCTTCCGAAGGGCCATAACGAGCAAAATATCCTTATCAATCAACCATTACTCATATACAACCAACTTCTCCACCGGACCTCCTCATAAGTCGACCCATCCTCCACAATGTTCATCACCTCAAGAGTCTTATAACACTCAAATCACCAAAACAGCTCCTCAATCCTACAAATATGAAAAACCGGACGAACCATATCCTTGTCTCAAGGAACTTCCCATTTGAATGCAATCTCACTAATCTTCCTCGACCCGCTACGAAGACTCTCAGAATGAACTCATTTCCCTCCTTACTAGGGCAGACAACACTTCTTATGTGTGAAACCTTCAAACAACCATAATGAGTAACTTTAAATTCAAGATCCTTTCTCCTCTCTTCGACATAGGATTTTTGACCACTTTGGGTTGTCTTCAGCCCTTCCCTAATCATCCTAACCTTCTCATGAGCCTCCATAACCGGATCTGATCCCAACGTAGCCACCTCTCTAACTTTAAACTACCCAATCGTTAATCTATAACGTCTACCATAAAGACCCTAAAAAGGAGCCATACCGATGCTAGAATGTTAGCTATTGTTATAGGCAAACTCAGTCAATGGAAGATGATCATCCTAACCACAAAGTCTATATTAATATCTTTCCACTTCCAAGTAGGAACCTCTATGTCTTGAGTTAGGCCACCCGACCTTTAATATACGGCTTTGACTTATTAGAAACTATGGCAACTGGACACAAACTTTGCAATGTCTTTCATCATGCCTCCCCACCAATACACATCCCTCAAGTCTCTATACATTTGGTAGAACTGGGGTAAATAGAATAATAAGAACTATGGGTTTCATCGAGGAACCTTTCTCTCAAGCCATCAAAACAAGGCACACACAACCTACCTTGGTACCTAAGGGCACCATCTCCCCCTTGGGAGAAAACCTCCACCTTGCCCTCTTTCACTAAGGCCTTCAATTATAACAAGGAGGGGTCAAGATGCTTTTCTATTACCTCATTAACCAATGAAGATTTAGAATCATCAACAACAGTAACACCACCATTGCCCACCTCTTCTAACCTAACCCCTAATCTAGTCAACCGATGCACCTCCGTAGCCACCTCTTTATTGCCACCATTAACATATGGTAGGCTACCCATAGGCACCCTACTTAGAGCACCGATCACAACCTTAGCCTTATTAGGAAAAACGATGCACACTCATATCATAGTCCTCAAGGAGTTCTAACCACCTTCTTGTTGCTATCGAATCACACCTATCATATTTAGCAAGCAACAACTCATCCCCCTAGACTTGCAATACTAACCCAAATGGTTCACAATCTCTACATAATTCAATGCTCTACCACTAGATGTCACCTTAAATATGCCAAGGTAGGAATTTAAGACCCTATTCATGAAACCCATAAACATAGCCAGAGCATAGGTCAACCAAACAACTCCAACACTACTTAAATGCTCATTCTTAGTCTGAAAAGACACTTAGTGATATCACCTACCCTCATTCTCACTTGGAGACAAATCTCGGACCAAAATCAATCTTAGAGAAGCATCATGCCCATTATAGTTGATCAAATGGATCGTGTATCCCTAATTATCATATTACAACCTTGCGGGCCCTATAAATATTGGAAGCATGATATGCAAGTAGACAAACCACCCCTAGGCCTCCAAACCAAACCAATTCTTCGAAGCATCACAATACTCAACAACTCCCTCCCAATCTTCCTGGTAGAGCCCAGATAGGAGCGGATACAAGCTTAACCTTAAAGGTTTTAGAAACTCTATTCACACTCATCAACCCACTAAAACGAGCCTTACTCAGGGTCAACTAAACCATATGAGAAGCAATAGAAAGAAACTTACTCACAACCTCTGGTAATAACCCGCTAAGCAGAAGAAGCTCCTAATATACAATGAGTTTAAAGGTCTAGGCCAATCTCTAATCACCTTCATCTTACTATGGTCCACCCTAATACCATTACCCGGCATCACAAGACCTAGGAAGGCAACCTCTTACAACTAAATTCACATCTCTCCTTCTTAGCATACAACTTTCTCCCCTAAACCTTATAACACTACCCTTAAATGATTCACATTCATCCCCTCACTTCCCAGGGAAAACCAGCCTATCATCACCCAAGCTATCGTAAACATAATAAGGTAGGGTCGAATATTAATGAAACTTATAAAAATAATTGATGCACTAGCCACACAAAAAGATACTTCCCCAAATCTGCATTATCCGAAAGGACATTCAAGAGTTCATCTACCACCTAAAATAATTCGAATAAGAATAACTTAGGTTCAACACCCCTAACCCCCATAAGACAAAGAATTCAACCTTTATAGAGCAAGCATACCATGGCATAAGAAATGGACCTACCTCTTTGAAATCACTTTATAAACCCCCACTTAAAGACAGATTTAATAGGGAATCAAAATTTAACTGTACGGGCCCTACATTCAATGGGGACACAACACCAACGTAACTAACTCATCCAAAGAATAGCATCAAAATCCACAGCACTAAACCAAATAAGCCACAAGGCAAGACCCAATGCAATACAAATGAAAAGACACCAAAAAGTGCCGGAAAATGTGCCTCAAAATGGTTGGAATTTTACATTCCATATATCTAATAATTCATGCATGATATTAAAGATATGACTTCGTATTCTTGTCCAGGGGGTCAAAATTAGGGGGAGAAGGGTCTAACTCTTACTTTAGAGCAATCGAATCATAATTTCAAATTTCTAAGATTTCAATTTCCAGATGCTGTCTACAATTGTACCACGACACGCCTCCATCACGGACATGTGTTGATTCAGTCTCTTCGATAGGTCCACATCGCAGACCTGTGTAGTTTCTGCCTAGTTATTTTTCTGTGTGGTCTAAGACTTTTGGGTCTTGGGCCTAAGTGTTCCCAAATGTGTTTTTACCTATACTTAGCCTTATTTCACCCTTATATCATCTTAAACATTCTACAAATACTCACTCAAACACTTAGCCATATTTTCACTCCAAAATTCAAGTCTCAAACTCTCATCCTAAGCTATGGTTTTCCTTCAAGCTTCAAATCTCCATCTCCAATCTTCACTAAGTTCGTCTCAAAGCTAAGGTATGTGGGTTTCATTCATGGGTTCCTTTCACCCATGATACCCAAGTCTCCTTTCACTCAAATTGCATGGTATAAAGTTGATTTATAAGTGGGTCTTGTATACAATGAAATTCACTGCGCACTATGTTAATGCTATGTAAAGTTGTGACTGTTTTAATTTGTTTTGAGCTTTAAATCTTGGATATATTGTAATACTTGATGAAGGATGTTAATGTATATTGCTAGAGGGTGTTGCAAGGTATTTATTGATGGTTTTACAATTGATTTTTTTGCATGATTTCATCTTTATATTTCATGGTTTTATACTAGCATTAGACACCTGCTTAGTGTTTGATAAAATGTCCGGATGTGGTTTCTTGAGGAATTGAAGGTCCAAAGCATGTCTTATAAATTGAATGACTTTACAATGTTGAAATATGTTTATCTGAGTTATATTTATGAGAAGTATCTATGTTATTATACAATGACCATGCCTTTGTTAAGGGGGTGCTACACCTTGACTACCTTGTTGGAGGGTGTGACATCCATCAACCATTGTTAAGGGGTTGAAACCTTGACAACCTAATTAGAGGGTGTGATGCCCATTAACTGGTAAGGGGTTGATTCCTTAACCACCTAATTGGAGGGTGTGATATCCATTAATTGGCAAGCAGTTGATGCCTTGGCCACGTAAAAGCAGGGTGGGATGTCCATTAATCAACAAAGGGTTGATGCCTTGGCCACATAAATGGAGGGTGGGATGTCCATTAACCATTGTTGAGGGGTTGATACCTTGTCCACCATGATGAAGGGTGTGATCTTCATCTACCGGTTAAGGGGTATATACCTTGATCACCCACCAAGGGGGTACCAAACCTTGGACTCTAAGCACTAGTTACTTGGTCTATGATGATGGTATCCTTCTACTTAGGTACTATAATTTATATAAGCATGATTTTACTTCAAGCGTCATTCATACCAGTCATATATATATTATCCGTTGTCTATGTTTTTGCATTTCGATTATGTTGCTTATCTATTATTGTGTTGCATCCTACATACTTAGTATATTTAAATGTACTAATACATACTTTATGCCTCCATGATATTACCATGTAGGAATCGAAGCTCCATTTGGTCTTCATCCTCCTCCACGTGACTCGTGGCTTCCATTCAAGCTAGTTGGTGAGTCCTCATGTCTGAGGGCAATATCTATGTTCTTATGCTATGTATTGAAGACCATATTTCATTTTTGGTATACTTTGACTATGAGGGTGAGCTCGGTTGCTTGTCCTGGCCCCTGCTAAGTTTTATGTTAGAGGTATTATTGGACAAATATGTATTATGCTTGAGCTTTGACTCACTTATGTTATTCAAATTATTTAAATAAGTCTCTCTCCCATAGTCCCCAACTTCCCCTTGTTTATGTTTCTTATGATGAACTATCTTGCTGTCACGACCAATGATGTTTGATGATATGCTATGAGGCTTGTTTGGGGTTCCTGTTGGTTCCCAATTTGCCGGTCATATCTAGGACCTAGGTTTGGGTCATGACAAAGATGGTATCAGAGCACTAGGTTGATAGATCCTCAGAGTCCAACACACCGTGTCGATTAAAGTCTTATTCATGGTTATGTTATGCACGATAACTATGAGTAGGAGGCTATGAGACATTTTAGAAAAAGTTTTCCTTCTTCATGTTCTAAGTTGTGCTATAGAGTTGAAGTTTTTCCCCCTAATGATTGTTCTTTTCTACGCTAGATTATGTCCAATACTCGAGTAAGAATGGCCCAAATTCCCAAGGAGAAACTTACCAATGGTGAGTTTCAGGATTCCCTCACTATGCTTGCCTAAGTTGTAGCCAAACAAGTCATTCAAGGGGCCCAAGCCCCTTATGCTACTACCCCGGGAGATAGGTTAAGGGACTTCATGAGGATGAATCCTCCAGTGTTTTATGGGTCAAAGGTAGATAAATATCCATAAGAATTCATTGAAGAGGTCTACAAGATTTTATCTATCATGGGTGTTGAGCCGAATGAAAAGGCGAAGTTGGCGGTGTACCAACTCAAAGGGGCAGCCCAAATATGGTATGATCAATGGAAGGGGGAGAAGGGAAATGGTAATGTAGTTCTATTGGAGGAGTTCAAAGTGTCCTTTCTTAATTAATTCTTTCCACTTGAGCTTAGGGAAGCTAAATTGATGGAGTTCATGAACTTGAAACAAGGTGCTATGAGTGTGAGGGGGTATGCCCTCAAATTCACCCAACTTTCAAAATATGCTCCTCAGTTGGTGTATGATGCAAGGACTAGGATTAATAAATTTATTATGGGTTTCTCCAACTTGGAGAGTGAGGGATGTCAGTCCGCTATGTTGATTGGTGACATAGGTTTGTCCCGGTTGATGATATATGTCAAACAATTGGAGAAAGAAAAGATGTGGAAGAAGAGGGGTAGGGAAGCTAAGAGGGCCTATAAGATAAGGAAAAAGAGGGGTAAGGAAGCTAAGAAGGCCTATTTCTAAGGGAAGTTTCGATGTCACAAGGAAAGAAGGGTTATGGTGCCTTATGCTAGATGACAAGGTGTGGTAGATGCCATGATGACTTATGATTGAGAGGTATCGATGCATATTATAGATGTAGGGAGATGAATCATAAGATGAATGATTGTCCTGTAAGAGCAACAAGGGTAAGGGTCGTGAAGTTGATCTAGGGGGTTCTCCAAGATGTAATTAGTTCTATGCTCTTCAAAGGAGGCAAGAGGTAGATAGGGCTCCCAATATTACTACCAGTATAATGAAGTTTCCTTGACTTAGATGTGTGTGCATTGTTGGGGCCGGTATGCATTGTCTCTTTCTTTATTCTTTTGGTTGCTAGTGGGCTTCTTGTGTGCCCCGAGTTGTTATGCGAACCTTTGGTGATTACCTCTTGGTTGGGTATATTGTTGCTAGAAAGTCCATAGGTATTGTTCCATGTTCATATTGCATTAGGTCTTGCCTTGTGGATTGTTGGATTTGATGTGGTGGATTTTGATGTTGTACTTGGAATAAAATAGTTTCATGCATATTGTGTCTCCTTTGTGGTAGGACCCGTAGAGTTAGATTCTGACTCCCTAATGAACCCATCTTTGGGATGGAGGTTGTCAAATAGTAACAAAAGGGGTAGGCCCATTCTTGTCTTAAGGTTCAATTGATCTCTACGGGTTGCCCCATGTTCTTATTGCATAGAAGTCTTGTCTTGTGATCTTGGATGAACTTAGCTTGATGGATTGGAGGTCTTGGAGTGTTTTGGCTACTTGAATAGCATGTTTTCAATGAATGTAGAACCCGTAGGGTTATAACATGATGGTTGAGGATGGTTGATCTATTTGGATAAATACAATGGGTTAGTCGCTTCACTAAGGTTGATCTTTGGTTTAAGCTTTGTCCGCAAGTGAGTATTATTAGTATTAGTAGAGTTGTTTGGTTGATTTATGCATTGGCTATGCTTGTGGGTCCCTAGAAAATGGTCTTAAAACCCTACCTTGATATGTTGTGGTGGATTCTAGTGACGGGTATTGATTTTTTAGATCTTGTGAATCACTTAGGGGTAGTGTTGCAAGTCTTGGAGGATGAGAGGTTGTTTGCAAAATATAATAGGTGTGCATTGTGGGTAGCAACAAGGTGGTTAGAATTCTGTAAGGATTAGGAATGAGTGTGCATTATTTTTCCCCAGTAAGGCCAATGATGCGGTCAATTCTCTAGGTAGCCTAGCATGTGTTGTTAATGGTGGCTAAGAGGAGACTAGTAGGGTCCATCGATTGGTTAGAATGGAAGTTATATTGAGGGACGTTGAGAGTGGCAGTATAGTGTTCTTGGTAGTTACAAATATTACTTGGTTCAGGAGGTCTAGTTTAAGCAAGGCCTTGATTCTGCCTTATTAGAGTTGGAAGTTTTGGGTGTAAACATGGTAGAGTGGAGGTTATCTCCTAAGGGGGAGATGGTGGTTTGTGGCAACAAGAGGAATAGGTACGGTTAAGGCTGACCTATGAGTTATGGTTGTGAGTCTTTTTAAAGTATAGAGGAAGTTGGTAAGGTTGTATATGGATGGGATTTGCTTGGGGATATGATTATGGTTTGTTCGCTTCTTCATGTTTCTAGGTTGAGGAGATGTGTTGGTAGCTCTAGTGATATAGAACCCTTTGAGGTGGGTGATGTGGAGGATAGGTTGACTTAGCAGAAGATCCTAGTGAAGGTGTGGATGGATGAGTGAAGAAGTTGACTAATATTGATGTGGTATTCATCAACACCCTTTTGGTGGAGTTGTCTATTCATTTTTGTCTCTCAGGGAGCCGGTGCGAGCATAGGAGAAGCAATATTTGTACCTCTTTCGCTCTATTCAATCTTATGATAACATGTCAAGTCCATTTTTATGATTCCAAGTCTTATGTTTTAGCCACATGTCATTCATATGAATTCATGTTTAAGTTGGCAAATATACGACGATTTTACACTTATGTTGAGATTTTGAAAATGTGTTTTAAATGTAATGTTGCATTCATGTTGGGCTTGATTTGTTTATGATCACTCTTGTATTGTATGTCTCTTTTACATTCGAGAACGAATGTTCCTATGGGAGAGATATTGAAACGACCCCAAAAAGTGCCCGAAAATGTGCCTCAAAATTTTGAATTCCATGTATCTCAAAATCCATACGTGATATCAAAAATCCGACTTTATATTCATGTTCAGGGGGTCCAAGTTAGGGGTAAAGGGCCTAACCTCAATTTTAGAGCAATTTAATCATAATTTCAAATTACTAAAATTTCAATTTTCAATGTCTGTCCGCGATGGTACCGCAATGCGTCTCTGTCGTAGACATGTGTTAATTCAATCTCCGCAATAGGTCCACGACGCGAACCTATGTAATTTCTACCCAATTATTTTATCTATGTGGTCCAAGACTTTTGGGTCTTGGCCTAAGTATTCCCGAACGTGTTTTTACCTATACTTAGCCTTATTTCACCCTCATATCATGCTAAACATTCCCCAATACTCACTCAAATACTTAGCCAGATTTTCCCTTCCAAATTCAAGTCACAAACCCTCATCCTAAGCTAAGGTTTTCATTCAAGGTTCTTCTTCAAGCTTCAAGTTTCAATCTCCAATCTTCACCAAGTTGATCTCCAAGCCAAGATATGTGGGTTTTTTTAATGGGTTCCTTTCAACCATGATGCCCAAGTCTCCTTTCACTTAAATTGAATGATATAAAGTTGATCTATAAGTGGGTCTTGCATACAATGAAATTCACTGCACACTATGTTAAAGCTATGTAAAGTTGTGGTTGTTTTATTGTGTTTTGAGTGATAAATCTTGGATATATTACAAGATTTGATGAGTGGTTTTGGTGTATATTGCTAGAGGGTATTGCAAGGTATTGATTGATGGTTTTACAATAGGTTTTCTTGCATGATTTCATCTGAATATTTCACTATCTTATACTAACATTACACACCCTCAAAGTGTTTGATAAAATGTCCGGATGTGGTTTCTTGAAGAATCGAAAGTCCAAAGCATGTCTTATGAGTTGAATGACTTTATGATGATGAAATGAAATGTTTATATGAGTTATATTATGAGAAGTATCTATGTTATTATACAATGACCATGCCTTGTTGAGGGGTTGCTACACCTTGACTACCTTGCTGGAGGGTGTGATGTCCGTCAACCATTCTTGAGTGGTTGAAACCTTGACGGCCTAATTGGAGGGCTTGATATCTATTAACCTGTAAAGGGTAGATAACTTGGCAACTTAATTGGAAGGTGTGATGTCCGTTAACCGGCTTGATGCCTTGGCCACCTAAATGCAGGGTGGGATGTCGATAATCGGCAAGGTGTTGATGTCGTGGCCACCTAAATGGAGGGTGGGATGTCCATTAACCGGTATAGGGTTGATGCCTTGGCCACCTAAATGGAAGGTGGGATGTCCATTAACCGGCAAGGGGTTGATGCCTTGGCCACCTAAATGGATGGTGGGATGTCCGTTAACCATTGTTGAGTAGTTGATATCTTGTTAACCTTGATAAAGGGTGTGATGTTCATCTACCGATTAAGGGGTATATACCTTGATCACCCACCAAGGGGGTGCCAAACCTTGGATTCTAAGCACTAGTTGCTTGGTCTATGATGATGGTCTCCTTCTACTTATGTACTATGATTTATATAAGCATGATTTTACTTCAAGCATCTGTCATACACCTCATAACGTTACTATGCTATCCACTATCTATGTTTATGGATTTTGGTTATGTTGCTTATCTCTTGTTGTATTGTATCCTACATAGTACATTCAAACGTACTAATGCATACTTTGTGCCTACATGATGTTACCATTTAGGAACCAGAGCTCCATTTGGTCATCATCCTCCTCCACGTGGCTAGTGGATTCCATTCAAGCTAGTTGGTGAATCCTCCTGTCCGAGGGGAATATCTATGTTCTTATGCTATGTATTGAAGACTATCTTTCCTTTTTTGTATACTTTGAATATGAGGGTGAACCCGGTTGCTTGTCTTGGCCCCCGCTAAATTCTATGTTAGAGGTGTTGTTGGACAAATATGTATTATGCTTGAGCTTTGACTCACTTATGTTATTCAAGCTATTTAAATATGAGTCTCTCTCCCATAGTTCCAAATTTCCCCTTGTTTATGTTTCTTATGATGAACTATCTTGCTTCCACGACCAATAATGTGTGATGATATACTATGAGGCTTGTTTGGTGTTCTTTTGGGTTCCCCATTCACCAGTAATGTCTAGGCCCTAGGCTTGGATCATGACAATAAGCACAGAAAAGTACCTATGAACCTTCAAACAACAATAGGCTCACCAATGAGATGGACACCAAAGAGAGTTTGGGACACACATGAAACCCACTAACAACCAAAAGAATGATGAAAGAGATAGTGGTACCAGGGCACATCAATGCAAACATATCAAAGCCAAAGGAAATTTCAACATACCAGTAGCAACATCAGGCACCTCATCTCCTTCTTAAATCACTTGATCAACATGACCACCTTTACCCTTGTCTTGAGAATAATGGAAATTTGGAATTTCATGGCCCATCTCACCATACTCAAAACATGCACCCGTGTTCCTCCAACTTGTACCACAATGTTTCCTCCCACCTATTGGGCATATAGGATGAATCACCCTATCATCTCCTCCTTTACTCCTATTGCATCCATGAGGACAATCTATTATCTTTTGACCCTCCTCTCCACAACCATAACAAGCACGGGTACCCTTCAAGTATGGGCCATCATGGCCTCTACCATATCTTGGGCACCTAGCATAAGGTACCACCCCACCACCACCTCTACATTTGGGACTTCGGAACTTCCCTTCACCACGGTCCTTCTTGTCCTCCTTACTTCTCCTCTTACCATTTAAATTCTCGGGAGCACTCACTTGTTGATCGAGATGAGTTGCAAATTTTGTCGCCGCTTTGGCCAACACGCAAAGACCATTGTGAACCTTCACATTCGTCATATCACTGTCTTGAGTAGCTTGAGACATATCCTGTAATGTAACAATTAGGGATTAGCAATAAGCCCTAGGGGACCTAACTCTATCGTATGACATAGATCATGAAGAAGTGAAACGTTTTCTAGAATGCCTCATAGCCTCCTATTTATAGTCGTGGGACACTTCACAACCATAAATAGGACTCTAATCGATGTAGTGTGTTGGACACCAAGGACCTAACAAGCTAATGCTCTGATACCATATTTTTTATGACCCAAGCCTAGGGCCTAGACGTGACACGGTGCAAGGGGAACCCCAAGGGACCCCAAGCAAGACTCTTAGCGCATCATTACACATCCTTGACTACTGAAGCAATAAAATAGCAACATAGAAGTAGAAATCGGGATAACTGAGGCTAGGGAACATAATTTATATCATAACAACAAGAGTCAAGAGAAAGTCAAAGCTCATAGCATAATACATATCTTTTCCAACAATGCCTCTAAACTTTAGATACTTATAAGGTTACCTGGCATGCAACCCCCGAGTAGGGCATGGTCACATTCCAATACTATATAGAGTACCATACACACACATTCATTTCATGATCATTTCATCATCATATCATCATCATATAGTCATTCAACTCATAAGACATGCATTGGACCTTCAATTCCTCAAGAAAC
>JAOTQR010079755.1:0-10340 GCA_025774065.1 Solanum ossicruentum
ACATCATGTAGGCATAGAGTATGCATTAGTACATTTGAATGTACTAAGTATGTAAGATGCAATGCAACAAGAGATAGCCAACATAGTTAAAATGCATACACATAGGAAATAGGATGTACTATAACAATATGGTATGCATGATTAATGCACAAAGTAAAACAAGCTTGTATAGAACATATTACATATATAGCTAGAGACCATCGTCATAGAAAAAATATCTAATACTTGGAAACAAGGCCTAGAACCCTCTTGGAAGGTGATTTATGTATCTATCCCTCAATTGGTAGTACGGGTCTAGCACCACCCGACTAGGTGGTCAAGGTATATACCCATCAATAAGGTAGTATTGGTCTAGCATCCCCCGACAAGGTGGTCAAGGTATATACCCCTCAACAAGGTAGTATGCACCTCACCCCCCCTCTCAACAAGGTGATTGAGGTATATACCCCTCAATTAGTAGTACGGGCCTAGCACCCCCCGATATGGTGATTGAGGCATAGCACCGCCTAAACATGGTGTGGTCAACTTGCAACACTGTAGATACTTTTCATGAAATTAACACATACATACATTCTTTTCATCATTATAATATCACTTAACTCATAAGTCATACAATAAATCATCATTAACTCAAAAATCCTTAACTGGGCATTTTATCATAAACTTGGTGGGTGTGAAATGCTAGTTCAGAATCACGTAATTCAAGAGTGAAATCATGTAAGAAAACATAATGTAAGTCAACCCACCAACACTTGGTAACACCCTCATGCAATATACGTTGAAACCCTTTTATCAAATCCCAAAACAAATCATAGATTCATAGCTCAAAACATACTTAAATAGTCATATTTTTTGAAACCCCCAATATAGTTCATAGTCAATTCATAATGAGAGACACCCATAGATAAATCAAGTTGAAAACATGCAATTTACTTTAAAAAGGAAGGTTGGGCACCGGGGGTGAAAGGAGCCAATGGTTGAAACCCACATACTCAACTTTGGAGATTCCTTGATGAGGATTTGGATGAGAACTTGAAACTTGAATGAATTCCTAAAGATCTGGAAGTGAGTTTGGGACACTTAAATTTGGTGAAATATTTGGCTAAGTGTAAGAAAGGGGTTTGGGGAATGTCTTCAATGATAAGGGGTTGAAAATGACAATGTATAGGTGTTTTTACGCATAGGAAGGCTTAGGACCAAGAGCCCAAAGCCTTAGACCAAGATAAGAAAATTGACAACAAAATACACTCCTCGGTCATGGCTTCGCATCGTGGAGCTAACGCGCGCCCGCACTTTTTTGCTCAAACTTGGAAAAATCAAATTTTGGTACGGTTGCTCTAAAATTGGGGTTAGACCCATTCCCCCACTCAATTTTGCCCCCTGATCACGAATATGAAGTCAAATGTTTGATATCATGCATGGGTATTGAGATATATGTAAATTACAATTATGGGCATCTCTAAGGCCCATTTTCGGGAACTTTTCGGGGAGCTTCTTTAATACATGTAAATACTTATTCTATGTATTGTAAATTATCCAGGTTTATTTGGTTAGAACTTCATGGTTCCCACAACCTCAAGATGTGGGTTTAGCTACTCATGCTATGGGTAGATGAAGAAACTATGAATTGATAAGACATAATTAGTCAGTTACCCAAATGGATTGAAGAATAAGCAAAGCCAATTTGTATTGAGAATCACAAGATTGAAAGATACAATGAATGAACAAGTGTATTCTCATCTCTAATATTTTTTCTCCAAGTACAAAACCCTGAAAAGTACTCTAATGCCGTCCTATCTACTATGTTCTATGAATAATCCCCTGAAAATTACTATTTATACTATTTACAAACAAGTCCTTCAAAATTAGAAAAACTAGTAGGCCACCTTATACGATAGGCCTTTACGACTCATAACTGGGTTTACTAGTTGTAATCGGGGTCTTGAGTTTAGCTCTTGAGACCTTGGACTTCACTACTACGGATCAACTTTACTGGTCATAGACTGCTTTACAACTCGTATTGCCCTATCATAGAATTCACCTGCATACACTGGTCCTTCACTGGATCTCACTGGAATTCTTCACAAAACCAATCTATACAAGCCATAGAGTGATCTACAACTTGTAAAGAGATCTCGTCTGGCTGAATATCAAATCTTCAAACTTTACTGGAAATCTCCATGTAACACACTCTACGACTCATCAAAGGGTTTAAGACTTGTAGAGGATCTCGTAAACCCTCAAAAATCATAAAAATCTGCAATTTTCCCCAAAAATCATGTTGACCTGCTTTCCTGTAGAAAAACACCAAAAACCCATAAAATCCATAAATATAGCATTGACAACATACAAAATACTATGTTTTAAGCATCAAATGTGTTGTCTTTTGATAACACATCAACACCCTCAACTTAAAATTGTTGGTTGTCCTCAAGCGACGATCAAACTATATAGATAATATAGCAACACACAGACCTCAACCCAATTGCATACATCATATACAATTCAAACTCAAGTACCTACACCAACTTTTTAAAACAAGATCATGCAGGTATTTAGCAAACCAAAACGTACTAGTGCATTTGACAACACAACTATGACAACAAGGGAATATTAACAGTCCACAATTAATAAAAAATTCAAATGCTAACAATGCAATGCAAGTGCCCTCACAGAAAGAAGTTTTATTTTTAACATTCAATGGTGATTTCAAATTTAGCTTTGGGACTGTGCAAACACCCTTTCACAAACGATGTTCATGTATAGTGACTAATATCATAGTCTTGCGTATATACTCATGACTCTGATTTTCAACCAACTAGACTATGATCAATTTTGGACTTTCTAGGCTTGTAATGTAGGCTCAAGTGGCTTTGGTATGGCATTTTGGAAAAATAATAACTAAAATCCATCCTTGAACTATGTGCTTTGATATGGTATTTTGGAAAAACATTGACTAAAAGCCATCCTTAAACTACATTTTTCATCACTTTCACCTTACCAACTCAAATGTTTTCACCTTATTATCCCTTTTTCCATATTCAAGCTTTTTCGAGTATTTTCTTCTCATTTTTCAGCTTTGTCCTCATTCTTACACTTCATTTTGCTTTTAGCCTTAATCTAAGGCATATTTATCTTTTTCTTGCACCCGGTACATGATTTTCTTCTTTTTTTCCTCATTCCCAACCCTCCACCTTATTTTTTTGACTTTACCCATACACTGGCCACCCTCAACTTTGGCTTTTAGACTATATTGAAGTACATAATATCTATTCCGCAAAACAGGGACACTTTTGGTAGCACCCTTAACATAGAATTTTGGCCTCAATCAAGGTTTACAATGCATAAGGACCGACCATGGCTAATCTCAAGGTTTATCACTAGGCAAGGTTAGGCTAATTAAGTGTTTTTAAAAGAATTGGTTCATGTAAGGCCCAAATATTTGGATCAAGGGATAAAATATCATATAGTTGGTTATTTTAGACTAAAGTGGTCTAATTTAAAGATCAATGATCTAAGTTCCCTTCCTAATCTATTTACTCTACAATTTAACTTAGAGTAACATGGCAAGTTCTAAATTAGCATAAAATTGCATGAATCTATCAAAATAAGCCCCTAATCACATGGTATTACAATATATCATCAACAAGCAACTCATAGATCATGTATCATGTCTCAGTTACCTCACATATAAGAACAAGTATTGCCAAACACCCAAACACCCATGGTTGCCATTTAACTACTAATCAAATTTTTTTGGTGGGTATCAATTTTCAAAACAAAACATAAAAACATGTTATATGCCATATGTACTAGAACATCCTAAACGTGCTGGTTCAATAGATATTAAATATCCACAAGGAAAAAGAATAGAAGCAAGAAAACCTCAGAATTAAAATTTAGGGTAGATATGGACCATAAGCTACTCAGACTTCACCAAGGCCCATAACTATCCACACCCTATTTAAAAAGTTATGCATTGTCCTCAATACACCAAATCCAGAAAACATAGAATACGTAGGGGTCAAAGAAAACATACCTCGGCGCCTAGGCACCATATTCCACCTTCGGTTGCCACCCAAGAAGCTGCTGATTTATAGTCGCGGCATGAAATAGCTATCATGAGTACTCAAACATTCTCAAGATCCCATTCTTCAACCGTCTTGATCTCTTCCACATTTCCAGGCTATGACTTGACTCTTTGGCCATTTATTTTGAAAGTACCTCCATTTTTTCTCTCAAATTCAGTGGCACCATGATCAAAGATGCATGCTACTCGAAAGGGTCCCAACCATTTAGATTTGAGCATCTCGAGGAACAACTTTAATCTAGAATTGAAGAGTACAACTAAGTCCCCTAGTGTGAATTCACAGTTTTCTATGTAGCGGTCATGTTGTATCTTCATTCTTTGCTTATACAAGGCTAAGCTCTCATATGCCTTCAAATAAAACTCATCAAACTCATTGAGTTTGCTCAATCTAGAGGTCGTTGCATCATGCCAATCCAGATTCAACTTCTTCAATGCCCACATAGCTTTATGCTCAAGTTCCACCGACAAATGACATGCCTTTGAAAAACCAAGCGAATATGGGGACATGCCTATAAGGGTATTAAATGTAGTCCAATATGCCCATAATGTATCATGTAGCTTTCCATACCAATCTGTTTTGTTTGCATTCACAGTCTTAGATAAAACCTTTTAAATTTTCCTATTTGACACTTCCATTTGCCTTCTTGTTTGGGGATGATAAGGCATCACCACCCAATGTTTCATTCCATACTTTTCAAGAAGAGATTTCAAATTCTATTGCAACAGTGAGAACCTCTATCACTGATGATAGCCCAAGGAGTATGAAATCTCGAGAAGATGTTCCTTTTTAGGAATGTTGTGACACTTTTACCCTCATTGTTATGTAGAGCCATAGCCTCCACCCACTTTGATTCATAATCACAGCCACTAAGATGTACTTATTTTTATGTGAGCTTACAAAGGATCACATGAAATCTATCCCCCACACACCAAACAACTCAATCACTAAAATAGGATTTAAAGGGAGCTCATGCTTTCGAGTAACCCCACCTTCTCTCTGGCACCTATGACAAGCTTTGGCATAGTCATGGACATTGATGTTCTATCGAAATACATTATATTTGACGCCTAAAATATAAGATTTTATGTTCTCTTAATGTGACATTTATATATTTTATGTGTTTTTGTGTTTATTTTTACAGGAAAAGCAAGTTGGCACAATTTAGGTAAAAGTTGTAGGTTTTACTAGTTTGTGAAGACATACAAGACCTTTTATGAGTCACAGCTCACTATAAAAGTCATATAAGTGGTCTCGTGGAGATTTCTAGTGTTGAAGCAAAAACTATAGTTAAGCCACATGAAACCTCGTTATGAGTCATAGATCATTCCACGAGTCGTATTGGAAGGATTCATAGAAATTTTGAGTATTTTCCAATGTTGGACTAAGGGCTGCAAATATGGACTACGAGAGGACAATACAAGTCATAGATTAGATGATGACTTGTGAAGATATTTCATAGTAGTGAAGTCTAAGATCCAAGAACTGAGCACAAAAGCTCGTCTACGACTCATGATCCTGGTTACGAGTCATAACTGTATGTCATAGGGTGGGCAGACCAGTTATTCTAATTATTGTAGGGACTTGTTTACAAATACTATAATAGAAAATGTTATTTCATGAAGCATTATTTACATAGTTTCACATAGATTACAACATATGATAGAGTATAGAGCACGAAAGTAGAGCATCATTTAGGGTTTTAGTTTTGAAGACTAATTTTTGGAAAAGAGATTCACTTATGGATTCAAGTTGTCTTTCAATCTTGTGATTCTCAATAGAAATAGGGTTTTCTTGTTCTTCAACATTTTTGATCAAGTGATTAACCATGTCTTCCCTATTCATAGTTTCTTTATTTGCCAAAAATAAGAGTAGGTCAAACCACAACTTGGGGTTTTGGGAACCACGAGAATCTAACTTAGAAAACCTTGATTATTTGCAATTCATAGAATGGGTATTTGCATGTATTAATAAATTCTCTTAATTTTGACTATTTTCTAGTGGTAGCCAACATTAGAACTCTCCTAGAGTTACCTTCTCGATCCGAGTGGCAAAGAATAGGTGAAGAGATTAATTAACAGAATTTGATAATGTGTTCTCATCTAATAAACCATAATTTACCAAGGGGAGGTTCACTGGGAGTATGGATAATGGTTAGTTGAACACATAATAGAGATGGGCCAAGTCCCATGGTGAAATTCAACCTTCACCTTTGACCAAAGTGTTGGAAGAACATAAATTATCGTCCTACATGTGATATTGTAGTTAAATGTGATATATGGGGATGCTGAGTTAGTGAATAATGGGGTACACAATACCCAAGTTGCTCTCCATTATTAATTGTCTTCTATTTTAGTTAAATTAAACTAACTAAAATGGGTATTGTGAATAATGGGGTACACAATACCCAAGTTGCTCTCCATTATTGCAACCTTCCCCCCCCCAACTTTTAGGAGTTAAGTTAGTTAATTCTTGAATTGTTTATTGGTGACTCGATTTGGAAAGTCCCGTATTTCTTGTCCAATTCAACCCTAACATTAGTTAGGTTTTTGCTTGAAGATCGCTTTGACTTCAAAAGAGAGGTGTATCTTGAGCATGATCAAATAAAATGGCTCCGTTGTAGGGTATACTAGATGTGTATGCCCAATACAAGGAGTCAAGACAATCCCTTAGCTCCAATTGACTTAGAGATCAAACGGGTTACACAAAGAATGGCTCAAGAAAATGCTATATCGTGGTTAATGAAGCTATGAACCAGAATGATGATATTGATAATAGGGATGGCAATCTAGAACCATTGGATAACATGCCACAACCTAGGGACTTCAATGAGAATGTTTATGGATGGAATCAATATAGAATGAATCCCATGGCAATGGATGTAATGGGAATGATAGTGTTGCCACCATTATAGGCCCATAGTAAGTTCACGATTTCAAGTGGATTGCTGCAAATGCTTCAAAATGGTGGTTTATTTGCGGTCTACCTTCCGAGGATCCTCATAGCCATCTGCATAATTCAGCTTTTGTTTGCAAGACTGTATTGAGGACACAAAATCATTCTATGGATGTCGTTAGATTGCGGGTGTTCCCTCTATCTCTTACTGGTAATGCAGCGGTATGTCTATCTAAGCTCCCACAAAGCTGAATCACCAGTTGGAGGGATTTACAGAATTCTTTTTAGAAAAGGTACTTCCCAAGGTCAAAGAAGCTCAAATTAAAAGATCAAATCAATAATTTTGAGTGATTACCTAGTGACTCAATTAGTACAATGTCGCAGAGATTTACAAAGTATTTGAGAAGCATCCCAGACCACAAGATAGTAGATGATGCATTAGTAGAGATCTTTTGTCGTTCCCTAGATTAAAATAGCCAAGCTTGTGCTGATGCTATAATAGGGGCATGTTCTTAGATCAACCTCTTTCTAAGATTGTCGAATAGATGGAATAAGTGGTCAAAAGTACTCATGCATGGGAAAATGGGAGAGAGCTTCTATGAGGAGTTCATGTGTTGTTAATGTTGGTTCAAAGCAAGCTATGATCAATGAGGACATTATGCAACAACTTGCTCAACTCCGCACAAGCATGGATATGGTGATTAAGTAAAATCAAGAGAGAGTGTATGCGGTAGTCCAACAACTTCCTCGATCGCTCGTGTATGATAAGCCTTTTTATGATGAGGATGCTTCTTTTATGAGTTATCAAGCAGTTCATTTCTGGGACAATACCCAAGGGTCCAATTCCGACTATAAGTGTCAAGGTTCTAGGAACCAAGGTCGGAACTACAATCGAGAAGGTTCTTATAGAGATAACTGAGGTGGTTAT
The DNA here is from genome assembly GCA_025774065.1 of Solanum ossicruentum. NCBI lineage: Eukaryota > Viridiplantae > Streptophyta > Magnoliopsida > Solanales > Solanaceae > Solanum > Solanum ossicruentum. The sequence continues at coordinate 7,912 of JAOTQR010079755.1, forward strand.
TATGAGAGGAATAAGGATCTAGAATCCAAGTGGGGTAAAAAAGATACTTTTAGGAATTGTCCATATGTGCCACCCTATAATTGTGATGTTGGGGATAGTAATTCGACGATTGAAGAGATGTTTGATCGATTATTGAAAAAAGCGGAGATCCAAGATAAAACTCTACGGGGGATGAAGTCTGATATTTCAAGCATTAACCTAAATATAGAGTCTCGCTCTATGGCCATTAAGTAACGTGAGAAACACTTTAATCAGGTGACTCCTCAATTGAATCAATGCCAAAAAGGTCGTCACGATCCAAGCCTAGGGCTTAGACATGACCAACAAATGGGAACCCAAAGGAACCACAAACAATCCTCATAGCATATCATTACATATCCTTGGTCACAGAAGCAATGCAAAAGAACGTAAGAAACATAAATAAGGGGTATGGGACTATGGCAGAGACTCATATTTAAATAGCTTGAATATCACAAGTAAGTCAAAGCTCAAGCATAATACATAACTTGCCCAACAACACCTCAAACATAGGACTTAACGGGGCAAGGACAAGCAGCTTGGCTCTCCCTCATAGTAAAAGTATACCAAAAAGAAGGATAGTCTTTAATACATAGCTTAAGAGCATAGATATTTCCCTCACACATGAGAATTTACCAACTAGCTTGAATGGATACCACTAGCCATGTGGAGGAGGATGATGACCAAATGGAGCTCAAGTTCCTACATAGTAACATCAGGTAGACATAGAGTATGTGTTAGTATGTTTGAATGTACTAAGTATGTGGGATGCAATGCAACAAGTGATAGGCATCATAATCAAAATGCATAATAATAACCAATAGATAGCATAGTAACAATATGGCATGTATAACAAACTCTTAAGTAAGTCACGCATTACAAATCGTTCATCTTATATAGATCATAATAAAAATGTTTAAAAAAGTCTCAATCGACATAATGTAAAACCTTTTGGAGCCACCTTTCTTATTGGAAATCATCCCTTTTTGTACTAACTGACCTTCTTTACGGGAGCCCGTCCATTTTCGGATTAAGTAGACTTCCTTACAGGAGCCCATTCCTTTTTGGATTAAGTGACCTTCCTTATAGGATACCGTCCTTTTTCAGATTAAGTGGCCCTCCTTGTAAGAGCCCATCCCTCTTCGGATTAAGTGGTCTTCCTTACGCGGGTTAAGTGATCTTCCTTACAAGAGCCCATCCCTTTTCGGATTAAGCATTTCATAGAACTAGATCATCAAACCATTACATTTGAATCATAATTTCATCATCATATAATCAACATAACATCATTCAGCTCATAAGACATACATTGGACTTTCAATTCCTCAAGAATCCATAACTGGACATTTTATCAAACACTTAGCGGGTGTGAAATGGTAGTATAAGACCATGCAATTTAGAGATAAATCATGCAACTAAAACTATTGTAAAACCATCAATGAACACTTTGCAACACCCTCAAGAAATATACATAAAAATCCATCATCAAATCTTACAATAGATCCAAGATTTATAGCTCAAAACATGGCAAAACAGCCATAACTTTACATAGCTTTAACATATTTCATAGACATGTTCGTACTAGCAAACCAATTTGTAAACTCAACTTTAAATCTTGAGATTTAGGAAGAAGGAAGCTTGGGTATCATGGGTGAAAGAAACCCATGAAAGAAACCCACATTCCTTAGGTCTAGAGTTGCATGGAATTGAGATTGGGAAGAATAGAGGTTTGGAAATGATCTTCGAATACAATCTTGTCCTTGGGTTTCCTTGAAATCTATTCGAGCTTGACATAGGCTTTCGAGAGAATTGAGAGTGTATGTTGAGATGAAAGTAATGTGTTTGATCCTTTGGAACCTTGTTTAGGTATTTTAGGAAGGTTAAGATAGCATTGGAAATCTAAAAAGGGCATTAGAGTAATTAGCATTATGAAAATGCCATTAGTGAACGGATGGAAAAATTGGCAAACTGTTGTCTCATTGGAGACTTAACTGGCCATGTGGCACTCCACGGGTCGTGTGGAGTGCTTGTGAAACAATACTTAGATAGAAACACGGAATTTGAACACTTGAGAAAAAGTTAGCCTCGATGTCACTTTGACGGCCACTTTCACGGACAGTGTAGTGTTACATGGGTTGTTTACTAGTCCATCCCACCTCACATAGACAAGAAATTGTTGCATGTCAGCACACTCCCAGGTGCCACAGCTTGTACCCCTTCACAAAAGCTATACAAGGCAGTCATGGCCCATGCCTTAGCTTCGAATGCCACCCATGCCTAGCCTAGCCTCCTAAAACACCTCCACGCTCCTCCTCACGACTAGTGGTGAGTCACATGACCCATGCCACTAGTTATGGATAAATACTTAGCCTAACCACGCCATTTTCCATTCCCAAACATTTGCCACGACC
>JAOTQR010079756.1:0-10339 GCA_025774065.1 Solanum ossicruentum
GGCATAATCTAGCATAGCAAAGAACTTACTCCAACTCTATAGCACGACTTAGAACATGAAGAAGGGAAATATTTCCTTAAACACCTCATAGTCTCTTATTTATAGTCATGGCATGCTTCACAATCATAAATAGGACTTTAATCAACGTGGTGTGTTGGACTCTGAGGATCTAACAACCTAGTGCTCTAATAACAAGCTTGTCAAGACCCAAGCTTAAGGCCTAGATATGACACGGTGAATGGGGAACCCCATGGGACCCCAAACTAGCCTCTTAACTTATCATTACATATTATTGGTTATGGTAGCAATTAAATGGCATAAAAGATTAGAAATAAGAGAAAATGTATTAAAGAAAAGCTTGCATATCATCAACATCAAGAGACAAAAGAGTCAAGACTCATAGCATAGATATGCAATATGTCCAAAAACACTTATAATACATAGATAAGAGCAGAGGCTAAGACAAAAGCAATCAGGCTCACCCTCATAGTCAAATAGATAATAAAGAAGAGTGTATCAATACATAATATAAGAAACATATACCAATGTCCCCAGAAAGGAGAACACACCAACTAGCTTGAATGATATCGTACTAGCCACATGGAGAAGGAGGACAATAAAATTGTTCTCAATTCCTACATGGTAACATCATATTGACATAAAATATGCGTTAGTCTGTTTGAATGTACTAAATATGTAGGTTGCAACGCAACAAGAGGTAGGCAACACAACCGAAATGTATAGCAATAGGCAATAGATAGCACAATAACAAAATGGCATGTGTGATCAATGCTTAAGTAAAACATGCTTACATAGGACATATCATATGTGTAAGAAGAGACCAATCTAGATTACCAAGGTACGAGCCCCTTTGGTTGGTTGGTGGATAGTTGCACCCTACCACCCTGGTGTCCAAGGTACAAACTCCTCGATATCGTTACCAATGTATGAACCCCTTTGGTTGGTTGACGGATTGTCTCACCCTACCACCCCTGATGATTGAGGTACTAACCCCCCAACATGGTTACCTAGCACTTCTCCTCCTAATCGGGCATGGTCAAGTTCATACACTTTATATGGAAAATATCATATACATAAGTTCCTTTCATCATCATATAGTCATTCCACTCACAGCATATGCATTGGACCTTTAATTCCTCAAGAAACCATAGCCGAACATTTTATTAAGTGCTTGGTGGTTGTGTAGTACTAGTGTAAAATTATGCAAATCAAGAGTGAAATCATGAAAGAAAATCTATTGTAAAAATATCAATCAATACTTGGAAACACCCCCAAGTAATATACATCAAAAACCTTCATCAATCTCACAATAGATCATAGATTAATAGTTCAAAACATGGTGAAAGTCATAATTTCATGAAACTTTAACATAGTTTATAAAAATGTTTCTTACTAGAAAATCTATATGTAAAATCAAAGCAGAAACATGTATTTTAGGCAAAAAGGAAGCTTGGGCACCATGGCCAATTTTTGAAATCCTAATACCTTGACTTTGGAGAATCTTTGTAGACGATTGGAAAAAGAGACTGATGCTTGAGTGAAATCCTTAAGATCCGGAAGAGGGTTTGAGACTTGAATTTACGAGTGAAATATTTGGCTAAGTGTTTTGGTGAGTATTGGGGAATGTTTAGAATGATATGAGGGTGAAATGTGGCTATGTATAGGTATTTTCATATTTCAAAATACTTAGGCCCAAGACTTAAAATTCTTGGACCGAAGTCAAAACTGGGCAAAATTTAAAATATGTGCGCACCAGGGGCTCAATTTGCTCAATGGAAATTGAATTTTTGAAAAATCAAATTTTGATACAGTTGCTCTAAATTGGAGTTCGAGCCATTTCCCACTCAATTTGATCCAGTGATCAAGAATATAAAGTCATATTTTTGAAATAATGCACAAATTTTTAGATATATGAAAATTACGACTCTGAGCACTTCCGAGGCACATATTCAGGAACTTTTGGGGGCCATTTCAATAACATGTTATAAAATATGTCTAGTGTTAACTAGAAGCTTTAAAATAAATCTAGAAGATTAAAGAAAAGAAAGATAATAAATGATGTTATATGTATTCTTGTCTTCTATTTCTCTGTGTGGTTTTGTTACACTGCAATTGCTCTCTCTGCTATGCTCTTTTATGTATATAAGAAAATGAGAGGATATGAAATGAGCCATAATTATTGAACAACAATATAAAATGCAATAAAGCCAGTTATCATAATGTACAATTATCATGATGCAGGGTCGTTGGAATATTTTCTTTTATGACCATATCTTTCCTTTTGCATATTAAATTTTTTGTTTCCAACATGAACAACATGAATAAGGAGTGGAAAAGGGAAAGTTAGGCAACCTCCTTATTGGTCTGTTTTTCTTTTAACCTATTTTTAACATAAAATATATTTTTTCCCAAAGTAAGCTATTTTCAAGACCATCTAAAACCTTATAAACTCTCTCATGAATTTATTTTTGTCAAAAATACAAAACAAATAAGTTGCTTTGTGCAAAGTTAAGAAATCCTCTACCCTTTATTAAGTGGTTGAACTTTGTCCTTTATATCTCATTCTATAGAGCTGTGTTTTTAGTGTGTAAATACATTTTGGAAGCTAATTCACATACCTACAATTTTTGTGTGTCTGAAATTATGAATCTTCTTGTATGGTATCAAAAAAGGGGACAAAACACAGTGAAAGTTCTCGTCAGTTTTCTATCTAAGAAGTCTTCTATGTTCTGTTGTTAGTATGTTAATCATATTTTGATGTCTGAGCTATATTTTGTGATGGTTTTTAGTTCCTTACAACACCAAGACATTAGCTACAAATCATATGTTTATATTATTTGATAGTTATGGATTCAAAAAGTGGATGCAAGTTAGGACAACTTTTGTCTAGAGCTTTAACATAGAAATCCCTGGGGTGTGGTGTTAGTGTTTTGATTATAAAAAATTCTTGTGCAAAGGGTACTTTGAAGTGAATATTGATTTTTAACAACCTATATTCTTATACATGTAGTGTTCATGAATACTGAAAAGCCTAATTTTCCCATTTACCAATTCAAATTCTAGTTGCATTGCAAAGTAGTAAAGCTACAGAGAAGTGTGTGATTTGCGGAAGTAGGGCTCTGTTTTCATATTTATATTGTTAGTTTCTACCTGTTGAAAGTGGTGATTATTAAATGAATATCTAAATGAGTATTAAGGTCCTCAAACTCTTGTGCAATCTTAGGTAAATTGATTGAAAAAATGAATGTCGCATTGATCCACAACTTGAACTTGGTAGGGTCGGTTGCATACTAAATGGGGCGAGTTTTGTAAAAACTTGTTATTGTGCCTTTCTTACCTGCTGGTACATTTGAATGTTATCTTCATATCTCAGCTATGTGATGTGCTATTAAAATACAACACATTTGGTGTCCAAAACAAGGGATTTTGTGAGTTCTTAATGTGACTTTTTATGATTTTTATGTGTTTTTGTGTTGTTCTTGCAGAAAGTTTAGGTTGGCATGATTTTCAAGAAAAGTTGTAGAGTTTACTGAATCATAGGACATACGAGCTCAGCTGCGTCTCGTAACCCAAGCTACGAGTCATAGGATGTGTCGTAGCAAGAAACAGAAACTAAAATTCAGAGATCAGCTAATTGGAGGTCACCCCTACGAGACCATCCGACGAGTCGTAAGTCTCACCATGACTCATACAAGTGGACTCGTTGTAGGAATCAGAGAGCCAAAATATTGGATACAAAACTGAAGGCCAAAACTATAAGAGGAACATACGAGTCACAGCTCAAGAAACGACTTGTACCTGTGGGTCATATCTATTTAGTCCAAGTTGCAAAGAGCCTGATACGAGACCCCAACTATGACATATAGTTCACCCTATGAGTCATACCTGTAAGGCGTACCAGCTAAGAGCTGTCTTTTCTGTGTTATTTTTAGGGTTTATTCATAAACACTATAAATACATCAACTTAGGTTTTTATTAGGGGATACCAGATTTTAGATGATAGAACTTGCATTTGAATATTCTCTCAAGAATATTTTAGTGTTTTAGATTAGTTTATTGTTCTCTCTTGGAAAACCCATTTTGGGTTGCAAAGCTTGCTTTGTACTCATTGTTGATCAATCAAGCTTTTGGATTTGCAACTTGTGGTGTCTACAATCTTCATTGTTTTTGGTAAAACTCTCAACTATGTCATTTATTTGCATTTTTGCTTGTTTTTCCTTAGCCATGTATAGCTAAGCACCCACAACATGGGGTTATGGCAATCATGGGTAGTTGATTTGAAATAACCTAGGTTTATTGCATTTCTACGATTGGGATTTGTATGTATTGTCTATTTTCCTTCATTATGATTATCGTTTGGTGGTGGGCAACACCAAACCTCGCCTACTGTCACTAGCCCTACCAAGATAGTCATGAATAGGAAAGGAAAGTAGATGAAAAGATTCGATTGATTTGTTCTCATCTAATCAACCAAACTTGACCAAGGGGATGTTTACTGGGACAATTGGTAATAGTTAGTTTGCACGCCATGGTGGCCGACCAAGCGCCATGGTGAAATTCGACCTTCACCCTCAAAAGAGTGCTGCAAGAACTTAAGTCACTATCATACATGTGAATTTCCAACTGTAGTTATGTTGCCTAGGGTAATTGAGTCAAGAAACCATGGTGAACACAATTCCCAAGTTGTCCTTAAAATTGAGTGTTTCCACGTGTCATCGTTTAGTGTTTATTTAACTTTTTTTTTTTTGACTCACGAAAACCCCCCATTAAGGGATTTTAATTATTTATGCTTGAAATGATTAGTAGTGGATTCTTGTTGTCAAGTCCCGTATTCCCTATGGATTCAACCCTATCCATCGGTTAGTTTAATTGCTATCAGCGATCGCTTTCTTATTGGAGCGTGAACATCATCACTATGTTTTGGTCATTTTATCTGGTTTTATTGATATATTTTAGGATTTCCAAGGAACTTTTTAATTCTCCCATTTGTACAAATTGCCTGATCAGTTGACGTCCTTGTGAACTTTGTCCTTCTTCTAGCTATGATTTACCACCATCGGCATGCCTTTTGTTCGGATCAATTACCATTTTGATTGTGGGTTTTTGGTTCATCCAAAGTATGGAAGTTGTCCATTTTATGAACGATCTAGAGAGACACTGTTAATATGGTCCTCAGTTCTCTTGTTCATTAGGTGTTCACCCTTCTTGATATAGGGTTTCGGTCATTCTTGATACTTGATTATGTTCGGTGTGACGGCATGACATACATATCGAGCGAAACTTGTCATTTGAACATCTTGTAAAAAAATTTTCAGGAACTCTTGATACATTGATCTTTAAATATTCTACTTGATACTATTGATATATGTGTTCACTTGGTCTATTTATTGTATTCCAACCTTGTTACCCTTATATTTAAGAAGGTAAATTGAAGAATCTAAAGGCTTCAGCTTTTAGCGTTTACACCACTAAGCTTCACGTTTAGCGATAGTTGTTTCTATCAGAGGGAATATCTAAGATGATGCTTGAGGATGGCCATTAAAGATAAATTTTGGCAGTTATGCAGAATATGACATTTGCATCTAAACATATGTATTACAGTAGTTTTGGGATACGTACATGATTCTCCAATGCATATGTATGTATAAATTTGAAAGGCTAGTGTAACTAATGGAACCATGGTTTGTAATCTTTAAGTTTAGGCTTGTTTAATTAAACTTGAGCAGTCGAGTTGGTTTCTATATTATAATACCAGTTATGTTAAGATAATTGTATGAGACGGAAACTAATACATTTTATGCCCTTGGATTTTAACATTGGTAATACTTTTCAGCGAGCTACAACAATATTGGAAATAAATAAATACCTCACAGGATAGTAGTATAAATTACTTGCAAGGTACTTACGGCCAAAAACTTAAGCTAGAAATCAGCTTAGCAACCTTTAGAACAAAATCAAATACCTTTAACTATTTTGAATTGGTTACTTAATTATGATTCATATGTCACATGTTAAATTTATTGTATATTAGTAAGTGTTATGTAAGCCTAAAGCGTAAAAAAATGGCATCCTCCCTTAAGGGATGCCACAAGTATTGGTATCAGAGCCCAGGCTTATGATTCTAGGACTCTTGATGTTAATACTTGTATACTCATCTATTTTGTAGAATGTCCAAGCTATGTTATTTCTTTATTTACCTGATTAGTATTATTTCAACACTTGTAGGTTGCATATGCATCATGTACGTGTCCCTAATGCAATATGATCTTCCTTATTGAAGTACTTAAATGATGGCCTCTTTCTCTAATAGACCTATAGAAGTAGCACGGGAAGGATCAGATAATTCTTATTCCTAACCTCGTGCACTATAAAGGGTAGGTGAACACCTTTTGGATCAATACGTCCCCCGCACTAGTGGGTCTGAAATGGGAAACTAAGGTGTAAAACCTATCTCACATCCTCAGATGAGCCATAGTACTCAGGTTATGAATTCTATATTCCAACAGATGGATCAATTCTTCCACCATATGGCTAAAGCGATGCATGATCCTAATGGGATAAATGTCAAGAAAATGAGCAAAGTGGGTGGAGTAGAATTTGAAGGTATTGTTGACCCCACTGATTTGAAACAATGGTTGGAACATAGGGAAAGGGTGTTTGAGCAATTAGAGTGTTCAGATGTTGCAAAAATTTAAATATACTATCTAACTATTACAAAAGGATGCTTATGATTGGCGGGTAAGGGTTCCAAATGCAAAGGTAAAACCTCTGGTTCTTACTTGGAATGATTTTGTTAAGGAGTTTTGTATGAAGTATGATCCACCTACCTACTGTGATGTAAAGAAAAAGGAGTTTTTATGTTTGAGGTAGTGGGACATGTCTATTGCTAAATATTAACAAAAGTTCTTAAGGCTTTCTCATTATGCTAGAGATATAATTAAAGAGGAGAAAGATAAGTGCGGGAGATTTGTAGATGGCTAAAATGATTCTATCAAAAAGAATATGGAAATCTTGCAACAAGAGAATTTTTGTAAATTAGTTTCCGCTGCTCTTACTTGGGAATGAATTGATAAGGAAGAAGCTAGTAGAAATGAAAATACACTCTGAAAATCTAGATTAGATTTCGAAGGTCCATACAAAAAAGGAAGGTTAGATGAGTCTTAATCAAAGCAAAGCAAATCAGATAATTCTACAGGCAGCACTCTAAATAATGGACAAGGCAGGACTAGTGTTCCTACATGTGAACAATGTGGGAAGAATGATTATTGTTTTTTTAGGAGAGTTTCTGGTGCGTGCTTTAACTGAGGCAGCTTTGATCATAAACTGAAGGACTTTCCTAAATAGGTTCCTTCCTTGCACACTGAAATCTCAGTTCAAAATCCTTTGACTACTCCCCCTCTAAATAACAGGGGTGCAAGACCAAAAACATCCACGTGGCAGGAACAAGTGAAGAAGATCAACCTAGTAGACTAATGGCTACGACAAAAGCTTGTGCTATGAAATAGATGGACGATCAAGATGGCCAAGACGTAGTTGTTGGTAAATTTTACTTATTTAGCTTATATGTGTTTGCATTGTTTGATTTGGTTCTAATGAAATTTGTAGGCTTGATTATAATGTGCTAGTTGAAATCCTCTTGAGCTACTGAGTTGTTTGTAATTGAAATCACCGAACTTGTCCCTTCATGATCGAAGAACTAGTTTTCCTGGTGAATTTGATTGAAATGCCATTCAAAGATTTTGATGTTATTATTGGGATGAATTATCTTTATCAATATCATGCACTAGTTGATTGTAGTTCAAATCATATGTAAGGACCCTACATTTTCTCAAATTATTGTACAAGGTGAAAAATCATTGACTTCTCATACTATTTCTGTGGCCTTGGCAAGAAAGATGATCTGGCAAGGTTGTAATATGTATCTTTCTCACATAGTTGATATGCTCTTGGAGAGCCCTAGTCTTAGAGGTATACCTACTGTGTATGATTTTCCAGAAGTGTTCCCAGAAAATCATCCTAGGTTACCCCCGAAAAGGGAAGTGGAATTTCCAAATGAGATTATTCCCTGATCTACTGCTATTTCCATTACTCCTTATAGGATGGCTCTAGCAAAACTAATAGTGCGGAAAACTCAGTTACAAGAGCTTCTTAAGAAGGGTTTATCCGTCCCAATGTCTCTCCTTGGGGAGCTTCTATTTTATTTGTAAAGAAGAAGGATGGAACTCTTAGATTGTGTATTGTCTATAGAAAACTCATCAAAATAACAGTGAGGAATAGGTATACACTACCAAGGATTGATGATTTATTTGATTAGTGGAGGGGTGCTAATTAATACTCAAATATTGATTTGAGGTCTAGGTATCAACAATTGCGTGTTAGAGAGGAAGATATTCCTAAAACTGCTTTCAGAACTCGATATGGTTATTATGAATTTTTTGTGATACCATTCATATTGACTAATGCTCCCACAATATTCATGGATCTAATGAATCGAATATTCAAGCTACATCTAGATCAATTTGTGATAGTTTTCATAGATGATATTTTAGTGTATTCTAATGGTGGTGAAAATAAAGATAAGGACCTCCGAATTATTTTGCAAATTTTGAAAGAGAAAGAACTTTACGTAAAACTTTCCAAGAGCGAATTTCGGCCAAATAAAGTAACCTTTTTGGGGCACGTCGTGTCAGCAGAAGGTGTAAAGGTAGACCTAGTAAAATCAATGCAATTATTGAATAGAAACCTCCTAAAAGTCCAACCGAAGTAAGAAGCTTCCTAGATTTGGCGGAATACTATATGAGGTTTGTGAAAGGCTTCTCTATTATAGCCTCCCCTTTGACCAATCTCTTGAATAAGGAGGAAACATTCTTTTGGAGTGACAAATGCAAAGAGATCTTTGAAACTCTTAAATCCTTGTTGACAACCTCCTGTACTTACTCTAGCAATGGAGGGGAAAGAGTGTGTGATATATAGTGATGCATCTCATTGTGGTCTAAGCTGTGTTCTGGTACAAAAATGAAAAGTTATTTCTTATGCCTCTTTAAAATTAAAACCACATGAATTGAATTATCCTACTCATGATCTGGTACTTACTGTTATATTATTTGCCTGAAAGATATGGAGACATTATCTTATGGAGAAAACTGTTACATATTCACCGATCATAAAATCCTAAAATACTTGGGTACACAAAAGAAGTTGAACCTAAGGCAACATGGATGGCTTTAGCTCATTAAGGATTATGATTGCACAATATATTATCATCCATGAAAATCTAATATGGTTATAGATGCCTTAAGTCGCAAGTCCTTTGCAAGCTTGTCCTTGAGTCCAGTGCCTTTGTATGTTGAGTTAAGAGCAATGAATGCTCGTATTGTGCTTCATTCATCTGTCTTGATTATTTCTTAACTACAAGTTAAACTCGTATTGCTTGAGCTAGCTAGTGAAGGATAAAAGTTAGATGAGAAACTCATTAAGCTGACCAAAAAGGTCAAGATAGAGAAAAACATGATTTTTAACTAACAGAGGAAGATGTCTTATCTTATCAAAATAGGTTTGTCTCCTAATGATGAGAAATTGAAAGGAGAAATCTTAAAAGAAACACACACTTCGTCGTATACCATGCACCCTGGAGATATGAAAATGTACCGGGTTCCTAAAGAACACTATTCATGGAATGGTATTAATAAGACATGTGGAGTACATTTCAAAATGTTTGGTTTGTCAATAAGTGAAAGTAGGACATCAAGTTCTAGTTGGGCTACTCCAATCCTTGCCGATGCCAGAATGGAAATGGGAGAGAATTACAATGGACTTTGATTCTAGACTTCCTCGCACTCAGAAAAAACATGATGCAATATGAGAGATAGTGGATAGATTAATTAAAAGTGGTCATTTCATAGCAATAAGGAAGGATTAGGCACTTGAGTGGTTAGCAGAACTATACATTAGTGAGATTATAAGGCTACATAGAATTCCTACCCCTATTGCCTCCGATAGAGACCCAAGGAGTACATCTAGATCTTGGTGTAGCTTGCAAGAGGCAATGGGTAGCAAGTAAAATTTTAGCACCTTATTCATCCTCAAACAGACGGGAAGTCAGAAAGAGTGATATGAATTCAGGAGAATATGCTTCGAGCATGCATCATGGATTTTGAGGGTAATTAGGACAAAAATTTGGCTTTAATAGAATTTGCTTTCAATAATAGCTATCAATCTAGTATTGGAATGCCTCCGTATGAAGACTTATAAGGAAGAAAATGTCGGACTCCTCTTTGTTGGAGTAAAGTTAGTTAAAGAAAACTTACTGCTCCTAAAA